>JASAMW010005063.1:0-22562 GCA_030247985.1 Epsilonema sp. ZAB3_2
GTATAATAGCTGTTTTGAGTTGAAATAGCTTCAATTTGAACTTATACGCGTCCAGACTTCAACTTGGCGTCCACACATCAAGTTCTCTTGCAACTTTGACTGCTCTACGTCACTTAGAACAAAATTAGCAGAGATTGATAGCAAAATATGCCAAAAATATGCCGAATTTTGTTTATTCAGGGAAAAAGTCCATAGAAAAGGGGCTAGAGAAGGTAGCTGTTTTGAACCAGTTCCAATTGCAGTAAAATCTCGAAATTTTGCTTGCATCTAAGTTGAAGCCTTGGCTACATGATGCAAAAAACCGCATTGAAATCTGAGCTTTAGATCGAGAGTTATTACCGCGTAAAGCCCCGGAGTATATTATGGGACACCCTGTATGTACCGGTATCTATGCATCTACAGGATTCATGTTGGCGGTATTTTGTTTTCCTAACGGCAAGCTGCGAGTGCGAACCTTGTGGTGAAACTGACGAGAAACGCCCACATTATTCCGATGCCCACACCACCCAAGGCGATGACAAAAAATGACGCGACCCCAAGCAGCAAATCTTGAAGAATGAGGTTTTCCGCACCAATTTCGGAGAAAGATGAGAACATATTGTAGAGCACCTGTAGATTTCATTTAATTTAGGTAGATAGCATCGAACTTGAATAGTCATCGCTTTTAGTCTCGGCTTGGAATTAGGTATGTATGTATGTATGTAGGTAAGCTTCTTGTTTTCTTGCTTACAACTGCCACTCCATCATTGAGCAGCGATTCTCCAAAGACGGAGATGAAGAGCACTTCGTTCACATGGATCTCTTCAAACACAACCAGTACTGCCACTGGGTCAACCGCGGCAATCAGTGAAGAAAAAAGGAAGACGTGGAGGAACGGGATCGGAGCACCTCCAAACATGCCCGCTTGACCGATTCCCCACAGGGAAAGACCTGCAGAATGCTTGTACATTCACTTTGCAGAATTGGTTTACCACTGTGTCTATGAAGTTTCAACTCTACACATGACCTCGAGAGGTCAGGATATTTTTAAGGAAAGCCGTCCAAATAGGTGGGAGGAATTCACCCTTTTTCGCCCCCTAGTTACCCTGAAATACGGTACCTGAATTCAGGTAAAAACCGTGAATTCATGGGCGAAAAAGAAAGTTTTAGGGGGCGAAAAAGGTGCCCTGAAATCAGGGTTCTGTAATGGATACCTCTCTTTGCCCATCCCATTATGCAAGCAAACTCTCGCGGTCGAAGGAACCTGTCAAAAGTGATTTGTTGTTTGTGCGCGGCGGTTCGCATATTGCTACAGTATGTACGTACGTATATTGATTGCACGGGGGCGAGGGAGAAGCGAGAGAAGAGGCTTGGCCTGCTGGGAACAAACGCTGAGACCACGCGCACGGCGCAATGTAAGGGAAGGGCGAAAACTTTTTATTGCTGGTCACTTCACTGGTCAGATAAGACAGAGCGAGGAGACGCGGCCTGTTCCCTTGCGTAATGAAAGGGAGGAAGGAAGGAACGAGCCAGAGTGAATTAGGGGGCGAAAAGCCATGAATTAGTGGTTGAGCTCATTTTCGCCCCTGAAATCAGGACACGAAGGATGATTTTTCGCCCCTAAAATAAGGTTGTTTCGTCCCTGAATTAGCCCTGAAAAAGCTTTTTAGGGGGCGAAAAAGGGTGAATTCCTCCCCCCTGTTTGGAAGGCTTCCCTAAGGTCTCACACTATAGATCTCTGAGCCGTGGACTCCTGTACTACTACTGAAGTATCTGGTGATGTCTAATTCCAGCTGTTTTCACTTCCTGACACCATACGATCATCCGTCTGCTTGTTTTCCGTTCGCTGTTTCCGCTCCAGTCGCGCTCTCTGCGCTCGTCTTCGTACTATGCAGGGACAACTGTCTATGCATGGACTTCTTGATAAATTCAGTCCAGGCTCTCCTGAGCCAACGAAAGCGAGTTGAGAGGAGATCAAGATATCGATCGAAAGCTTGTTACACGATCTCTTTGACGCGCCATAGAGCGCCTCTTGAAACGGCCTCTCCGTGGCGCTATTCTTGATTGAAACGATAACTTTTTGAAACACGTTTTTCTTGGATAACTTTGCGTAGAGGCAACGTAGAGAGGCGCCGCAGGTACTGATCGATTCCTCTCGTCAAGACGCGTTGAATGGTGTGCCGCATGTTGAAAAATACCCAGTGGTTCCTTCGGAACACCCAAATCGCATGGTTTTTATGGTGTTCTTCGGCGTGTCGTACTGCGCCGAATACAAGAGCTTTGGCGCTGCCGTTTGGTGTACGTGTAGAGGAAGAATGATACTTTATTCACATTATGACGGATCACTTTTATCTTGCGTACAACGGCTACGACGAAGCCTCAAAGTTGGCTCCGAAACTATAGCGTGAGACCTTAAAATACTCTACCAATGGTTGTAGAATTCCAGATAGTTCCCAACACTGCATAGGTCAGGATTGTTCCCAGATTGTCAAAGAAGGCCCGAACTGGCATAAAATATCCGGCATCAAAGACGATGGGTGGAAGAAGCATGAGAAAGAACAGCTCTGAGCTCATCTGATAGCTGTTCTCGCTTCTGCCTGACAGGTAGAGAACCACTCCGACAACCAGTCCCAGCACAATCAGAAGGGAACTATCAGGAAAGATGGAAGCAAATTTCTTGGACATGTTGAACCCTAAAATCACAAAAAGAACAAGCAAAATGTTCTATCATACAGGCCAAGCATCAACAAAAAATTTGAGGAAATTGACTCAACTTTAATTTATATAAAAGTGGTGTGTATTGTTGGTTTGTAGATAACAATGATAATAATCTACAGATTGGTAGATAACCTACCAATTTTCGCGATAACTGCCAGCATGATCCACAGCGACACGATGAACTGTGTCTCCACATGGTGCCAGCGGAAATGAGCCACCTCATAGCGTTCTGCCTTGTGTTTGTGTTCTCCTCCCTCCTCTCCACCTCCATGGCCTTCCGCACCTTCAGCTGCTTCGCCTGTCCCTTCTGCCGCATGACCACGGCCTTCATTTGGCGGTCCTCTCAAGGTCCTGTTGAATTCTCCAGCACCTCTCTCATTGCCACGATTGTTGATTCCTTCTCTCGGCTGGTTGAAACTTCCCCTGGGATTCTCATTGCCATTGAAACCGCCTCTGGTGTTGGCATTTTCATTGAACCCTCCCCTGGAATTTTGATTATTGTTAAATCCACCTCTGGAGTTGCCATTTTCATTAAACCCTCCCCTTGGATTCTCATTTCCATTGAATCCACCTCTGAAGTTGTTGTTATTGTTGTTGAAACCTCCTCGATTGTTGTTGCCATTGTTATTGTTGTTCCTGTTGTTCCACGGTTGTTGTTGGTTGTTTCCATGCTCTTGTTGTGCAGAGAGGAAATCGGCCCATGTCAGCAGTACAAAGAGGATGAAGCTCGAGAGGCAAAAACTCTTCAGCATTTTGTGAGGATTTTTTTCACATTAGCTTCAAGGTAGACCAATTAAGCAAAATTTCTCCATTCATAAATTATTTTTGTTGGAGCATCGTTCCCTTGCTCTTGTCGGAGCATTGTTACTTCTGGGTTTTTGATCACTGTTAGGAGAACTTTGTCCACAGGTCTGATGCTGAGTTGGTCCAATAATAAGGTGGCAGGTGGCTGGTCTGAAAATACAGATTGCTGGATGCACAAACTCACAATAAGGTCGTCGAAATCGCAACTGCGATGACAATGGGCAATCTGTGAAAATTGCTGTAGATAGATAATTCCCCATGTCCAAGACGTGAAAAAACGCGCCTTGATGGACAGAAGTTTTTTGATGACAATAATTATGTGGTGTTCGGTCAACACAAGTTTTTTCATGCATATACAAAATACACATAGGACAGAATTTCTGGCAGGTGTGAAGAAAAGAGAACAAACATTACAAAGGTCCTATTCTGATCTGATCCCCTAGCAAGATTTTATGTTCAAATATTGTGAACAAATTTTGAAAAATCGTATGTAGGAAATGCTAGTAATAAATTTTATGTTCAGCAGTGGTCGGTGGGTTGTGTGGTGTTGTGTTATGTTTGGGGGTTATTTGTGGGTTTTGGTTTGCTTTGGTTGGGATTTTTTCCCCGGGTGTTTGATTTTGGTTTTGGGGTGGGGTGGGGGTTGGGGTTGTTTGTTTGTGTGTTCTTTTTTTTTTCTTCTTCTTTTTTTTTTTTGCTGTGCCTTGTGGGGGGGGGGGGGTGGTTTGTTTTGGGGTATGTTTTTATTTTGGGGTTTTTTTTTTTTTTTTTTTCTCTTTTTTGGTGGTTTTTGGCGGGGGGCGCCTAAACAGAGCCCAACAACAATGACTATGCGCCATACACTTGCTGGAACAGCAGTAGGTAGGTACGTACCTACGTACAGTATCGTACATAAATAGAGAAACACATGATGGCACGTGGTTTTAATAGCCAGACTGCAATATTCGTTAAATACGGTTTTACAGTGAAAGCTGAATATGTACATAGTATTTCAGGTAAATAATCGGACACAACGACACATTGCAAATCACTTTTCGCCCTGCTAGTAAAGACTATAATGTAACACTGGTGAACAAAATCTGTCGGGCAACGTGAAAAAAAATATTTTGTGAAATTTCTGTCAAGCTGCGCTGTGCGTTGCGCGCATACAATACACAATGACCCTAATTCAGTAAAAGCTGCGCGCTCACACGCTGGAATTGGTGAGCGCTACAAAATACGTGCTGTGTTTGCAAAACTCACATTACCAAATACGCGATTATTATTATGAAAAATGCGTCGGGATATTTCTATGGTATGTGTTGTAGCCTTGACAGATTTTGATGACACAGCTTGCCTATTTTGACGCTTCTCTCTCTCTCTTGCTATACCTGTTAGCAAACACTAAAGTCGCTATTATAGCAATGTGGAGTCGAGAATGATGGAAATTGCACTCAGATATTTCAGACGGAAACTTCCGTTTTGGCAGCCGAAAAACTTCCCATCGAGAAATAGACAAAACGCACTCAATACGTCACAGTTTTTATTGAAAGAAACGGTCTTCAACAACCTTTGACAAAATTCTGGCACAGTTTCCTGCATACGTACTAGAAAAAATAGTACTAACTTGGCAAACAAAGTTCCAAACCTCATAAATGCAGAGAACTGCAGCCCAAAATCATGCTGCAAAAGCTAGATTTTCCTCTATTAGCCTTTGTTGACTGAGTGCTTCCATAATTACTGTGATGTCAGTTTGTTTGTTCTGAATGCTGTTCTGTTCTGTTACCGCCCGTTAAAGTGTCCTGAGATTTTTTGAACAAAATGCAGGCGTAGGGTAGTACATACGTACGTACCATACGTAACGTAACATACGTAACGTAATAAACTAGGGTCTAAAGCAAGTGAGGTTATGAAAAATCCGGTTCCAGGGTGTGTGTGTCCGCTTTTTATTCACACAGACATACGGTAGTCAAGTCGTCAAGTGCCGTTCTGGTCCCTCATTGTTCCTTTTGTTCTCTCGAGTCCCAAACCTTGCTTCTGATTAGCCCAATTTTGCCAAATTTTTGAAGGATGGTTTGGGCCTGGCTTTGTTGGGCGTGTCAAATGAATTTGTTTGCCGCTGATTTGTAATACATTTTCTTACGGTAGCGAACGGCAATTCAATCACGCAGTAATAAGGGCAATTTGCAGCTTTCCTTATTTATGATGACGCACGGGGAAACGAATTACTGTATTTGCTTGCTGTGTATAATCATGATCGATAAAACTATTGATCGAGCAAAGATCTACAGTAGGTAATTGAACGGTGTATAGGGTAGCGTTGGTAAAACCGTCCATGATGAAAATACGCGCATGTCGCTTTTACCACCATAAGGCCTATATAGGTTGTCAAGTTATGGCTAGGAACGAAGAAACAGAGGCAGAAGTTTCCCGAGATAACGTTTTCGAGAGCCATGTTTTGAATGGGGGTAAAAGAGTCATAGGTGGGCGGTCCCTCATGGGCGGTTTTACCCCATGCTACCCTTCGTATGTACATAGTGGCATAATACATAGCTATGTCTCCAACCGTCCAACGATTTCTGAATTTGGTTACCACGCTTTGGAAATTTATCAAGCAAATTTATCACGCTGTACAAAATGAGGATGACAATGGGAAAATTTAGGGTAATTTAGGATAACCCCAGAGCTGCAAGGGAAGCTTGCATAAAAGCATAGTTGCAAATCTGTTACGGAAAATTTCTTTATTGCCATGCAACAACAGGGAAACGAAACCAAAACAAGAACAGTCGGAAGAGCTGAGAGTGTGAGCCGTACCCTACGTACACTTTTGTTCGAATAATTGTGTCAGCAACATGGTACATAATAGTACCTAAAGTACTACATACTTGTACTTCGTTTTCGTGTGGCGTGATTTTACGGTACTACCTTTGCTACAGTACTACTTGCTGATTGTACTGATTTGTATTGAAATTTGAAAGTAGGTTGGGGTAGGTTGGAAAAAGGAAGGTCAAGGAGTAGTAGACATAGCTGTCCATAACAACCAATGATGGCATCCCGATTACTTTGTGGAGTTTTAGCGTTGTTCATCATCTGTCAGAGAAACGCGGATGGTATGCGTTATGTTAGTCATTCTATTCTTCTCAATTCTTGGTAACATTTCAAACGTGGATACAATACTGATTTTGTGATCAATTTGTTTCAGCTACCGCCCTGGAAAACATATTGCGCCTCCCAATTCGGCACATTGTCCTCTTGCACCAACACTTGCTTCGCCAAAGTTGGAACGAGCTTGTTTGATGCGAGGTCTTACGTCCTTTCGCAGCAAGAATGTCGAGATTGAGGCTTAATGGGGGATTAAGCGGTCGCCTGGCCTACCTGCCGAACGCAGAAATCATGACGCTGGCTGCATCTGTATGCGGAGCGACAACTGTTACGTGGGCGTGCACGCAGCGTAACCGGAGGCGCTTTTGAGACCAGTGAATGGACCTGGAGATATATGGATGGCACGAGCAGCATTATCGAGGATAGAGCCGTGGGGTGGTGGCCACCCTCTGGCTCTGGACCAGGCACTTACTCATGGTCTCCTCTCTTTGACTCAAACAGTCAGTGCTTTCGCCTGAGTTTTGACGATCTATCGCAGCTAACGCCCATGAATTGTGCCGAGCAATATTTTCAATTGTGCGAATTCTATGGTAAGAAAACTGTCTAGATATATTATGTATTGAAGACCGATGTATGTGATATAAGTGGAAGCATAACAAGTCATAACAGTCATTCTGCACTTTTTTGCAACAAGTCATAACAAGACATGCTACACTTCTTGCTAATAAATTTTCCGGATAAAGCCGTTATGCTACCTACAGTACTTACTTCATAATAGTGGTATGTACACACTTGATCTACATTTTTTTAGACGGCTCTGAAATCATACCCAGCAGTTCAGGCTGCAGTAATGAACCTACAACCACAACAACCGCTGGCAGTTCATCCTGTCAACCTGGTACTATGTAACAATGCCACACACACATACTACGGGGTAGCCTGGGGGAATGTGGGCCATGGGATAAAATGCCAGTGTGCGAGAATGAGAACTCTTACAATGTGTGAAATTTGTTTTTCAGTTGATTCGGCCACAACCTTTGCTGACAAAAATTCCAATCCTGGCCAGTGCTTGGATACTACAGCCAGCTGCTTTGTCATCTATGATAACCCAATGGACATGATGAGCTACTATGCCAGCGTTTCTGAGTGTGCGATGTCTGCGCCTGCTGACTTCAGGGGCCGCTTGGCATTTATACCAAGTCAAGCTGCAATGAATGAGCTGAAGGCCAAATTGGATCCAGACTTCAGCAACACAATCCACTGGATTGGCCTGGAACAAAATCCACCTGGCGCTGGCACATGGTATTGGAGGGATAATGTGGAGATGGATGTACCCTGGCAAGGTTGGCAGGCAGGAGCGAACTTAGGCAGTGACATGTTGAAACCTTGTGCCATGAAGACCTCATCCAACAATGAGATCAGTGAGGAAGATTGTGCCAGAACAAACTACCGAATCTGTGAGTTCTTGAAAGAATGCACTTCTACAAACACTACAACCACTACAGCTCGTCCAGGTGATGCAGCTAAATACAAGTAAATTCAGCATACTTGCCACATGTGAAATTGGCCAGGGATGGCAATGAAAAATATGTGACCACCACATGCAAACTGTATGTACGTACGTACTGTATGCATACATACATTTGTTTGTGCAGGAAATATCCAAGAAGCATGTATTGCTCTTGGTGGCAGCTACTCCACATGCACCAACACATGTTTCAAGCATTTTGACATGCCGATTTCACCAATGGGCTACACTGCAAGTCAACAGTACTGTCGTGACAGTGCCCCAGCACCAACAGATGGACGTGTTGCATATGTCCCTAATGATGACATGTGGGATATTGTGGATGCTGAATGTGGCATCACATCATGCTGGATTGGCGTACATAGGGATGGAACAGGGTCAAGTTTCAGCCAGTCTGAATGGATGTGGAAATATATGGATGAATTCAATTCAATGGTTATGGATAGACCATTGAATTGGTGGCCACCACAGGGCAGTGGACAAGGAAAGTTCACTTGGTCAACTTTTGCAATACCGCCGCATCAGTGCTTCTTCAATTCATTAAAGGAGTTGTTTAGTGCTGGTTGTGACTCAGAGAGCCATGATGTTCTTTGTGAATACTTTGAAGGTGAGAAGGATGGAATGCAGTGCAAGTGATGATCGATCCATTGAGTAAACTGGTCAGAGTGGACTGCTGAATTGTTTCAGATGTTTCTGAGATAATACCCAGTTCTAGTGGCTGCAGCACTGACACAACAACCACTACTACGAGTACAACAACTACAACAACGTCTACTACTACGACCACAACTACAGCACCTGCAACCACAACAACAACCACCACCACAACTACAGCACCTGCTACCACGACAACCACCACCACAACTACAGCACCTGTAACCACAACAACCACCACCACAACTACAGCACCTGTAACCACAACAACCACCACCACAACTACAGCACCTGCTACCATAACAACCACCACCACAACTACAGCACCTGTTACCACAACAACCGCTACAACAATAACAACTACAACTACACCTGAAGCAACCACCACTACAACGACTACAACTACTACAACCACCACAACAACAGCTGGAAATGCAATCCAAGCTGCTTGCAGTTTAAGTGCTGACACTTATTCATCTTGCACTAATACCTGCATCCGCAAATATGATTCTCTCCTTGATCGGAGAAACTATGTAGATGCACAACAGTTTTGCAGAGACAGGGCAGCAGAGTTTAGTCCAGGGGCAAAAGGGCGCCTGGCCTACATTCCCAACTCAGACATGTTGGATCTTGTGATGACAGCTTGTGGGAGTACTGGTTCGTGTCACACTGGTATTCATCGTGATCTAACTGGCACAACTTTTTCACTGAATGAGTGGAAGTGGAAATATATGGATGGGACCAATAACATAGTCGATGACAGAGCTCCACAATGGTGGCCCCCACTTGGTCCTCCTAGTCCAGGAAATTACACTTACATGTGGGATGACAGGGCAACTGATCAATGTTTCGCTACTGATATTCAGATGTTCATCCTGGCCCCAATTGATTGCAATTCAATGTTTACTCCACTTTGCGAGTTTTATGATGGTGAGTGAGACTGAGTGTGCGTGAATTTAGTAGTGTAACTGTAACATCATACTCACACCCACAGTTACTGCCTGCTTACCTGCTTAGAATGTGTGTTGTATGATGGCAGATGCTACTGAAATTGTTCCAAGCTCCTATGGATGTACCATAACAACAACTACTACAACCACCACTACAACAACCACAACTGCTCTAAGCATTCGAGCTGCTTGTGGAAGTTCAGATACATACTCATCCTGCACCAACACCTGCATTCGCAAATATGATGGATTTTTGTCAATAAAATCCTATCTATCTTCCCAACAATACTGTAGAGATGAAGCTGTGTCATTTGGCACTGGAGCAAAAGGACGACTAGTGTATATCCCCAACTCAGATATGTTTGATTTGGTTATGAATGTGTGTGGCAGTGGAATGTCACTTGAATGCTGGACTGGGGTACAGCGAGATGCAACAGCCTCAACATTCACCCAATCTGAATGGACTTGGAGATATGTTGACTCCACCAACAATACCATAGCAGACAGAGCCTTGCAGTGGTGGCCACCATTAGGTCCTGGAGTGGGAACGTATGTTTGGAGTTTCTCCCTGCTTCTTAAACCACAATGCTTCTCAGCCAATGTGGCTGCCATTCAGCTGAAATCTCAGCACTGTTCAGAGATATTTTCTCCAATCTGCGAGTTTTATCATGGTAACAATAAGAGAGTGCTATATGTACTGTAGGTTGTTATCCAGTGCTTAAATTGCAAAATACATTATTTGTTCTCAGATGAAACTGAAATAATTCCCAGTCCTAACGGATGTGATGTCACAACAACAGCCACGACAACAACCACTACAACCACTACAAGTACCACTACAGCCACGACTACCACTACAACTACCACAACATCTACCATTACTATTGGTTAATGACACAATTGATTTTCTTTCTTTAAGAGATGTTTTCTGTAAGGATTGAGAGTAGCCTGTAGCACAGGCGGAAGGGGGGTACTTTTTGTGAATCGAGATAGATATGCCTATCGGATTCCCCATCAAAAACTGCATATGTTGACGAAGTTTTAGGAAAAAATTTGTTTCAGGCATCATTTCGAGATATTCATGGGTAAAGGTGGGCAGGTCGAATTTTTGCCGTTTTTCAACGCTTTTAGCCATATTTCAGCAACCGCAGGGCATAGAGAGCTACAATTTGGCGTGCGGAAATAAAAAGATCCCATAGGGACCCAAGTCTGGACCAATTTTAGTGAACCCCATCGGCCACCTGTGTGGCAAGATATAGCATCACAAAAGTACATTTCTGTATATTTTGCACCTGTTGCAGACTTAGTTTTTTGCATACCACGGCGCGAATACATGCCCTGCACGGGGTAAAATTTTGACAGACAAGTAGAGAAGGGTTAGGTCTAAAAACTTCAGTAGCTACCGAAAAAAATCTCTCATAATTGGAATTGGGACTACAGTCCTCTCGAATCGCGAAAAATACAGCAAAAACTTTCCCGCCTTTTTTATTTTTCTAGATAAATGAACAATACCACTGAAACTTTTTCCTCGTGTGCCTTCTTATGTAGAATTTTATTAGATTTCCAAAATAAATTTGCTTTTCCCCAAAAAATTTAACCCTTACCCAAAATTCACAAAAATATACTACTTTTGCAAAATTATATGCTAGGGGTTAAATTTTTTGGGGAGAGATTGAAAATATTGAAATCTCACATTAAATCTACATAAATTCTACATCATATAGGTTACTTACGAGGAAAAGCTCCAGTGGTATTGCTCATTATATCTTGAAAATAGAGCGGAAAACTTAGTTCCCATGCGGAGGACGTAGTCCCCTAGTGCGGAGACTAAAGTAGGCCTAATCTCTTTCTCTCAACGGTCACACACCCATAAAAAAGGCGGGGAAACGCATTTCATCATTCAGAGATGCAGTCCCAATTCCAAATAGAGATTGCGAACAAAAGGCCTAACCCTTCTCTACTTTCAAAATTTTACCCCGCAGGGCATGCATTCTCCCCGTGACTAGAATTCCCAACCATGAAACTACGGAAATGCAATATGGAGTTCGCCAGTCTCGCGATGAGAGAAATGCACTTCGGTACGCTACTCCGCCACAGCGGCCGAGGAAAAGGCAGACTGCGGTACGGATCATCTATCCCCACTCCAAATTGTAGCTCTCTACCCCTGCGGTTTCTAGAAAGATGCAGAAAAACGTTGAAACGGCAAAGGCACGCCATGCACCGCCCAACTACCCGCGAACATGATACAATCACGAGCCTGGAACTTGGAACAAATTTTTTCTGAATCTTCTCATGACATATGCAGTCTTTACTGGACCTATATGTGATAGGCTATTATCTCAATTTACACAAAACCCCCCGCCGACCCCCCCCAGGTACTATGCAACCGCTACAGAAAACTCTCTTAATTCATTTTATCACAAAGAAAATAGGGTAACTAACTAGGATACATCACACGTGCACATATTTTATTTTTTTGTTTTAAGGATATAGAAGTATCTTGCACTGACATTAATGGAACCCTTTCCAACTGCACCAGATACATGTTTCAAGTCTTTATGATAATGAATTTCTGAACTATGAGAATGGCCTGAGATGGTGCAGGGATAATGCACCAGTTGGTCTCAGTGGCAGACTGCAGCATATTTGCCCAATCCAGAATATCTTCTGGGTGGCAACATCCATTTGTGGAACTGAGATTTGCTCTTGTTGGAGCGACTCGTTATGACTCTGGCTATGAGTTCATTGCCAGTGAATGGAGCTGGCAGTATGTGGATGTCTTCAGATATATTTGTTGCTCACAGAGCACTGGAGTGGTGGCCCAAAATTAGCTTTGCTGGACCTGGAACCTTCCTTTGGATGAACTTCACAGAGCAATGTATGTCAGTGGGGTGGCACTTCGCAGCAATTGGTAGCAGATGACTGCCTCTTTCTCCTTCAGGCCATTATGCGAGTTTTATGATGGTAAATAATGGAACTTACTCATTTTGGTTGGAGTATTATGATACATAGCAAGCTGATTCCCTCTGGCTTTCAGTTTTTCAGTGCGTTTTTTGATCAATGCAGGCAAATACATTACTTGCTGGCAGTGTTCCCTGAGTGAAAAGCGCACTGAGAGTCTGAGGGGTCAGCTACCTAGTGACCACCTGTAGTTCTTTCCCTCTAAGCACAAGTAAAATGGGGCGAGTAATAAAATAGTCAAAAGTAAAAACAAAAATATATAATTCCTGTATTGGGAAAGAATGGGCCACATAGTGAAAAGAAACGAGGAGGCATTGGCCCGTTTTCGCCCCTTTATAATGGCGTTTTTCAAATCCCCTATTTTTATTCTCCCCTATATAATGGGTTTTACTAAACCTTTATAATGGGATTTACGGAGAAGACCTATCTTTACTTTCCCCATTATAATGGGTTTTTACGAAACCTATTTTTACTTTTCCCCATTATAATTGGTTTTTACAAAAACCTAAAAATAGGGGATCCCTTCGGAAACCTCGGAAGGGACCCCTATAGGTGTAAACCTATATAAGGGGGAAAGTAAAAATAGGGTTCGTAAAAACCCATATAATCAAAAATATAAAATAGGTTTTCACAAATCCCCATTATAAAGGTTTCGTAAAGTAAAACCCATTATAATAGGGGAAAGTAAAAATAGGTTTTTGTAAATCCCCATTATAAAAAAGGGGCGAAAACCGGCCAATGCCTCCTCGTTCTTTTTACTACATGGCCCATTTTTTCCCCCAATACAGGAATTATATATTTTTGGTAAAAGCCAAAGAAATGTTTGGTACTTTGGTTGTTTTGAAGACACTGAAGTCATTCCACCATCTTATGGATGTAGTGACACCACCACTACAACTACTACAACTACAACAACACAGGCTGGAAAAGCTGGAGGAGGCCAGCTCCTCCCCCAACAACAACTACAACTACTACTACTACTACTATTACTACTACAACTACTACAACAACTACTACTATTACTACTACAACTACCCCCTCTCCCCGCTACCACCACAACTACAGCACCTGCTACCACAACAACCACCACAACTACACACCTGCTACCACAACAACCACCACAACTACAGCACCTGCTACCACAACAACCACCACAACTACAACTACACTAGTACAAGTACACCCAAAGCAACCACAACTACAACGACTACAACAACGACAACTACTACATCTCAAGTACAACTTCCACAACAACCACAACAACTAGCACAATAACTACAACTATAACTACCACAACAACAGCCCCAACAACAGAACACTACTACATCTACCACTACTACTACTACTACTACTACTACTACATACTACTACTACAACCACCCAACTACTGCTGCAAATCCAATCCAAGCTGCATGCAACTGCCGTTCCCCTTTTTGCTGACTAAAGCATTGATACATACTCATCATGTACCAATACCACTTGTAGATACCCAACAGGCCTACAACTTATTCATAGTCATAGCAAAAAGTCATGTCCTGGACAGCATTGCAAAAGGGACAGTCGTGCAACACTGTTGCAGTCCTAGCTTAGTGGTAAGAGTTGTAGGGTACTGCTTGAGATTGCGTATGTGTTTTGTGCTGGTGTTTTGCAGTAGTTTAGTGTATGTAGTAGTTGTTGCAGTGTTGTGTGTATAGTGTGTCGTCGTTGTTGTAGTTGTTGTTGGGGGGGGCTGGCCCTCCTCCGCTTTTTCCCAGCCTGTGTTGTTGTGTTGTCGTGTTGTCGTGGTGGTGTCCTCTCCATGATGGTGGAAGGGCGCCGGCTCGTCATTCAACATTCCAAACTACCATACATTTCTTTGACTTTTACCAAAGATGTATCATTTGTCTTGGTGGGCCATGTAGTAAGAAACAGCTTCTCGTTCGCCCCACACTGGGCATTACAAAACCCTCCCCAATCAAACTGAACCTTTTATAATGTGATCTTACTGCACCTATTTTTACTTTCCCCATTATATCGCGTTTTTACTCACCCTATTTTTACTTTTAAGCTGAATGAGTGGAATTGGAAATATATGGATGGGAGCAACAACATAATAAATGACATGGTTCCACAATGGTGGCCACCACTGGGTCCTGGCATTGAAACTTACATTTGGTCTGGTGTCACAACAGATCCAATGTTTTGGTGCACTTGGTCCCTTTTCCATGCTCACCCCATTTGACTGCACTTCATTATTCACTCCACTTTGCGAACTCTATGATGGTACATTAACCTTTTTTAATCGACTGCACGGTACTGTACTCGCTGAATAACTTAACTGTTATCTATTGTATGTATGTTATTTTACAGTTTACAGTATAAGGTACAGTGCGGAGTGGGGTGAAAGTGAGAGTACTGCGTGAATGCCACATGTCTGCGTGGTTTTGCGCAGGAGAATGGTTCGCCTGGAGAGAGCAAGGAGAAACATATTTTGTTGAACTGTCTCCACTTTCATCCCCGCACAACTCGCGCGGTTTCTCTGTGGAAACTGTGGTTTCTCTGTGGTTTCCTCTCCTACTAACCTTTTTACTATATGTAAATATGGGTCGTTTCATTGTAGATGCTACTGAAATAATTCCCAGTCCATATGGATGTACCACGACAACAACCACTACAACCACTACAAGTACCACTACAGCCACGACTACCACTACAACTACCACAACACCTACCATTACTATTGGTTACACAATTGATTTTCTGTCTTTAATCATTTCATAAAAAGAAAATAGGTACCTACAGGTCAAAAGTACAGGTACTTTGCTGCGCGTACGCGCGTGTACATGCGCGTACTTGAACAGCACCAATTAAGAGGGGGATAAAAGTTGCGCGCGAGTGAGCGCGTGCACCATAAATCGGATTAGTCCTCCATCTGAAGCATAAAAACTTTCCGTCCTAACATTGCCCTGACTTGACTTGAACAAACAGCAGATTATGAGAGAAAAGACGCGGCGGATTATTATGACCACTTCATCTCCGCTCTCAAGATGCCGTTCAAGTACCCGCGAGTTGCTCGCCGGTTGCATGCGCGTTACTGGCAAGTCCAATAAAACGCGCGCAATCGTACCTGTACTTTTGACCAGTAGGGTAACTAACTAGGATACATCACACGTGCACATATATTATTTTTTGTTTTAGGGATAGAAGTATCTTGCACTGACATTAATGGAACCCTTTCCAACTGCACCAATACATGTTTCAAGCTTTATGATAATGAATTTCTGAACTATGAGAATGGCCTGAGATGGTGCAGGGATAATGCACCAGTTGGTCTCAGTGGCAGACTGGCATATTTGCCCAATCCAGATATCTTCTGGGTGGCAACATCCATTTGTGGAACTGAGATTTGCTTTGTTGGAGCGACTCGTTATGACTCTGGCTATGAGTTCATTGCCAGTGAATGGAGTTGGCAGTATGTGGATGCTTCAGATATATTTGTTGCTCACAGAGCACTGGAGTGGTGGCCCAAAATTAGCTTTGCTGGACCTGGAACCTTCCTTTGGATGAACTTCACAGAGCAATGTATGTCAGTGGGTGGCACTTCGCAGCAATTGGTAGCAGATGACTGCTCTTTCTCCTTCAGGCCATTATGCGAGTTTTATGATGGTAAATAATGGAACTTACTCATTTTGGTTGGAGTATTATGATACATAGCAAGCTGATCCCTCTGGCTTTCAGTTTTTCAGTGCGTTTTTTGATCAATGCAGGCAAATACATTACTTGCTGGCAGTGTTCCTGAGTGAAAAGCGCACTGAGAGTCTGAGGGGTCAGCTACCTAGTGACCACCTGTAGTTCTTTCCTCTAAGCACAAGTAAAATGGGGCGAGTAATAAAATAGTCAAAGTAAAAACAAAAATATATAATTCCTGTATTGGGAAGAATGGGCCACATAGTGAAAAGAAACGAGGAGGCATTGGCCCGTTTTTGCCCCTTTATAATGGGTTTTTCAAATCCCCTATTTTTATTTTCCCCTATATAATGGGTTTTACGAAACCTTTATAAATGGGATTTACGAAACCTATTTTTACTTTCCCCATTATAATGGGTTTTTACGAAACCTATTTTTACTTTCCCCATTATAATCGGGTTTTTACAAAACCTAAAAATAGGGGATCCCTTATATGTAAAGGTTTCATAAATCCCCATTATAAAGGTTTCGTAAAGTAAAACCCATTATAATGGGGAAAGTAAAAATAGGTTTTGTAAATCCCCATTATAAAGGGGCGAAAACGGGCCAATGCCTCCTCGTTTCTTTTCACTACATGGCCCATTTTTCCCAATACAGGAATTATATATTTTTGGTAAAAGCCAAAGAAATGTTTGGTACTTTGGTTGTTTTGAAGACACTGAAGTCATTCCACCATCTTATGGATGTAGTGACACCACCACTACAACTACTACAACTACAACAACACAGGCTGGAAAAGCTGGAGGAGGGCCAGCTCCTCCCCCAACAACAACTACAACTACTACAACTACTACTATTACTACTACAACTACTACAACAACTACTACTATTACTACTACAACTACTGCAACAACTACCACTAGCACAACAACATCTACTACTGAAACCTCAAGCAGTACCACTACAACTCTTACCACTACAGCTAGTACAACAACAGTGGCTACAACTACTTGCAGCTCAGGTTGTCTCTGCAATGGTCTCCAGTATGACTTTTGCTATTACCTATGAATAAGTTGTAGGCCTATTCATATTCTACATATTGCTTCAGATGATATACAATGCATTTGTCAGCAAAAAATTGGTGGAACTTGGCTTAGTTGTACCAACACCTGTTTCAAACATTATGAAAACGTTACTGGAGACTGGCTGGGTGTTGCTGGTTACTGCTGGAACAATGCCCCAAATGGAACTCTGGGAAGGCTTGCTGTCATTCCCAATGCAGACGTCTTTGAAGAATTGCGCAGTTTCTGTAATGAATGCTATATTGGAGTAACCAGGAATGCCACAACGACAGGGTTCACTGCAGAAGAGTGGTACTGGCTATACTATGATGGTGTTTCTGTTGTGCAAAGGCCAGTTGAGTGGTTTCCAGCAGCAGGTTTTGGATATGTTGGAAGAAACAAAAGAAAAGGGCCCCAGAGAAAAAGCAAGAAAAAAAACAAAGAGCAAGAAAAACGCGCAAAAAAAAAGAAAAAAAACCAAGAAAAAAGCAAAAAAAAACAAAAGAAACCACCAAAACCTAGAAACTCCAAAAAAAAAAAGAAAAAACCCAGCCAAAAAAGAAGAAAAAAAAAAAAAAAAAGAAAAAAAAAAAGAAAAACCAAAAAAAAAAAGAAAGACCGCCACGCCGCTAAGCCAAAAGCAAAGAGCGAGCCGCGGCAAAAGAAAGCAAACCCAAGCCATAAAAAAAGCAAGAGAAAAAAAAACCCGCAGCTCGCCGGCACGAACAAAGCCCAAAAAAAAAAAAAAAAAACAAAAAAAAAAAAAAAAAAAAAAAAAACAAAAAAAAAAAAGCCAGAGAGAAAAACAGGCAACAAGCCCAACAAACACCCAAAAAAAAAAAAAACAAACAAGACCAAAAGAAGAAATGCGCAACGCAGAAGCCACAACCGGCAGCAATGCAACAACCAAGAGCAGAAAGAAAAACCCATCAAAAAAAAAAAAAAACAGAAACAACAAACCATGCGCAAACCTAACAAAGCAAAGCGCACCAGCAAAAAAAGAAAAAAAAAAAAAAAAAAAAAAAAAAGATCCAGAAACAACAAAAAAAAGCAAAAAAAACACCCAAAAAAAAAAAGAAGAGAGAAACCAAGAAAACCAAGCCAAGAGAAACCCAGCAAAACAAAAAAAAAAAAAAAAAAAAAAAAACAAAAAAAAAAAAAAGCAAAAAAAACAAAAAAAAAAAGCTAAGCAAAAAAACTCCAAAGCCCCAGAAGCACTCAGAGAAAAACACAACCCAGCAAAAAAAGCCAAACCAACAACCAAAACCCCAAACAAACCCCAAACAAAACACCACAAGAAGCCAGAACAAACCCCTCACCAAAAGCAAAAAAACCAAAAAACCAAAAAGCAAGCCCCCACAAATCACATCAGCAGAACAGCAACACCCAGCCAGCTCCAGAACCAAAAAAGAAACAAGCCAACACCAACAAAACAAAACAAGCAAAAGAAAACAAACACAAGAAAGCAGCAACAGACCACAGAGACAACCAGCCAAAGAGCCAACAGCAGAGAAGAGCATCAGAGAGAGGCTAGGAGCTGTTGCAGCAAAAAAAAAAACAAAAACAAAAAAAAGCAAGCAAAAAAGAAAAGAAAAAAAAAAAAAAAAAAAAAAGAAACAAAAAGAAGAACCAAAAACTCAAGAAACAAAGAAAAACGCAAACAACAAACAAAAACAAAGAAAAAAAACAAACAAAACAAAAAAAGAAAAAACACAACCAAACAAAAAAACAGCAAACAAAAAAAAAAAAAAAACAAAAAAACAAAAAACAAAGAGAAAGAAAAAGCAAAAAGCAAGCAAAAAAGAAAAAAAAAGCAAGAAAAAAAAAAAAAAAAAAGAAGCAAAACCAAACAAGCAAAACACAAAAAGCAAAAAAAAAAAAAGAGAAAAAAAAAAAAAGAAAAAAAGAAAAAAAAAAATAAAAAAAAAGCAACAAAAAAAAAAAAAAGAAGAACTGAAGAAAGAAAAAAAAAAAAAAAAAAAAAAAAAAAAAAACAAAAAAAAAAAAAAAAAAAAAAAACAAAAAAAAAAAAAAAAAAAAAAAAAAAACATAAAAAAAAAAAAAAAAAAAAAAGAAATAAACCAAAAAAAAAAAAAAAAACAAAAAAAAAAAAAAAAAAAAAAAAAAAAAAAAAAAAAAACCAGCAAAAAAAACAAAAAAAAAAAAAAAAAACATATAAAAAAAAAAACAAGAGCAAAAGAAAAAGACAAAAGACAAGGAGTTGTAGTAGTAATAGTAGTAGTTGTTGTAGTAGTTGTAGTAGTAATAGTAGTAGTTGTAGTAGTTGTAGTTGTTGTTGGGCTTTTTTTTTGGAGGAGCTGGCCCTCCTCCAGCTTTTCCAGCCTGTGTTGTTGTAGTTGTAGTAGTTGTAGTGGTGGTGTCACTACATCCATAAGATGGTGGAATGACTTCAGTGTCTTCAAAACAACCAAAGTACCAAACATTTCTTTGGCTTTTACCAAAAATATATAATTCCTGTATTGGGAAAAATGGGCCATGTAGTGAAAAGAAACGAGGAGGCATTGGCCCGTTTTCGCCCCTTTATAATGGGGATTTACAAAACCTATTTTTACTTTCCCCATTATAATGGGTTTTACTTTACGAAACCTTTATAATGGGGATTTATGAAACCTTTATATAAGGGATCCCCTATTTTTAGGTTTTGTAAAAACCCATTATAATGGGGAAAGTAAAAATAGGTTTCGTAAAAACCCATTATAATGGGGAAAGTAAAAATAGGTTTCGTAAATCCCATTATAAAGGTTTCGTAAAACCCATTATATAGGGGAAAATAAAAATAGGGGATTTGAAAAACCCATTATAAAGGGGCAAAAACGGGCCAATGCCTCCTCGTTTCTTTTCACTATGTGGCCCATTCTTCCCAATACAGGAATTATATATTTTTGTTTTTACTTTGACTATTTTATTACTCGCCCCATTTTACTTGTGCTTAGAGGAAAGAACTACAGGTGGTCACTAGGTAGCTGACCCCTCAGACTCTCAGTGCGCTTTTCACTCAGGAACACTGCCAGCAAGTAATGTATTTGCCTGCATTGATCAAAAAACGCACTGAAAAACTGAAAGCCAGAGGGATCAGCTTGCTATGTATCATAATACTCCAACCAAAATGAGTAAGTTCCATTATTTACCATCATAAAACTCGCATAATGGCCTGAAGGAGAAAGAGCAGTCATCTGCTACCAATTGCTGCGAAGTGCCACCCACTGACATACATTGCTCTGTGAAGTTCATCCAAAGGAAGGTTCCAGGTCCAGCAAAGCTAATTTTGGGCCACCACTCCAGTGCTCTGTGAGCAACAAATATATCTGAAGCATCCACATACTGCCAACTCCATTCACTGGCAATGAACTCATAGCCAGAGTCATAACGAGTCGCTCCAACAAAGCAAATCTCAGTTCCACAAATGGATGTTGCCACCCAGAAGATATCTGGATTGGGCAAATATGCCAGTCTGCCACTGAGACCAACTGGTGCATTATCCCTGCACCATCTCAGGCCATTCTCATAGTTCAGAAATTCATTATCATAAAGCTTGAAACATGTATTGGTGCAGTTGGAAAGGGTTCCATTAATGTCAGTGCAAGATACTTCTATCCCTAAAACAAAAAATAATATATGTGCACGTGTGATGTATCCTAGTTAGTTACCTAAAAGTGCATTTCTGTATATTTTGCACCTGTTGCAAATTTAGTTTTTTGAATACCACGGCGCAGAATACATGCCCTGCACGGGGTAAAATTTTGACACAAAGTAGAGAAGGGTTAGGCCTAAAAACTTTAGTACTACCGCAAAAAATCTCTATAATTGGAATTGGGACTACAGTCCTCCTGAATGGTGAAAAATGCAGCAAAAATTTTCCCGCCTTTTTTATTTTTCAAGATAAATGAGCAATACCACTGAAACTTTTTCCTCGTAAGTAGCCTATCTTATGTAGAATTTGATGTAGATTTCAAAAATAAAATTCTTTCTCCCAAAAAATTTAACCCCTAGCATATAATTTTGCAAAAGTAGTATATTTTTGTGAATTTTGGGTAAGGGTTAAATTTTTGTGGAAAAACAATTTTATTTTTGAAATCTACATAAAATTCTACATAAGATAGGCTACTTACGAGGAAAAAGTTTCAGTGGTATTGCTCATTTATCTTGAAAAATAAAAAATGCCGGCAAAATTTTTGCTGCATTTTTCACTATTCAGAGGACTGTAGTCCCAATTCCAATTATAGAGATTTTTTGCGGTAGTTCTAAAGTTTTTAGGCCTAACCCTTCTCTACTTGCTGTCAAAATTTTACCCCGTGCAGGGCATGTATTCGCGCCGTGGTATTCAAAAAACTAAATTTGCAACAGGTGCAAAATATACAGAAATGCACTTTGTGATGCTATATCTCGCCACACAGGTGGCCGATTGGGCTCAAAATTGATCCGACTTGGGTCCCTATGGGATCTTTTCGCACGCCAAATTGTAGCTCTCTAAGCCCTGCGGTTGCTGAAATATGGCTAAAAACGTTGAAAAACGGCAAAAATGCGACCTGCCCACCTTTACCCATGAATATCTCGATGATGCCTGAACAAATTTTTTCCTAAAACTTCGTCAACATATGCAGTTTTTGATGGGGAATCCGATAGGCATATTATCTCGATTCACAAAAAGTACCCCCCTTCCGCCTATACTACAGGCTACTCTCAATCCTTACAGAAAACGTCTCTTAAAGAAAGAAAATCAATTGTGTAACCAATAGTAATGGTAGATGTTGTGGTAGTTGTAGTGGTAGTCGTGGCTGTAGTGGTACTTGTAGTGGTTGTAGTGGTTGTTGTCGTGGCTGTTGTTGTGACATCACATCCGTTAGGACTGGGAATTATTTCAGTTTCATCTGAGAACAAATAATGTATTTTGCAATTTAAGCACTGGATAACAACCTACAGTACATATAGCACTCTCTTATTGTTACCATGATAAAACTCGCAGATTGGAGAAAATATCTCTGAACAGTGCTGAGATTTCAGCTGAATGGCAGCCACATTGGCTGAGAAGCATTGTGGTTTAAGAAGCAGGGAGAAACTCCAAACATCAGTTACCACTTCCAGGACCTAATGGTGGCCACCACTGCAGAGGTATTGTCTGCTATGGTATTGTTGGTGGAG
>JASAMW010005064.1:0-81740 GCA_030247985.1 Epsilonema sp. ZAB3_2
TAGCAATGGACTAGGCTTAGGCTTAGGCTTAGCAATGGACATTGGCTTAGGCTTAGCAATGGACATATTAGGCTTTTAGGCTGAGGCTAGCAGTGGACATACATACTGTACGGCTCTAGGCTTAGCAATGGACATGGGCTTTGGCTTAGCAGTGACATGCAGGCTGTATGTATGGAAAAAGATGATGATTGTTCCTTGGCGAGCTACTGAATACTGAACCTTTTCTTGATGAAAAAGAACAACTCCTACACTTCCTACACAACTCCACATTCCTACGTACATTACCATACGTTACGTACTTGAGGGAACGAAGATCCAATACTCTTCTTCATACTTGAGCTGCATCAACATCACCATTCCGATAAATTTTTCTTTTTCCTCTTCTACAACTGGTCCACCCCCATTGCCTCTTTGCTTTTCCTTCAAGAAAATAGCGCAGAAGAAGCTGGTGCCATCTTTCCAGGCCTGCAGATTTTCTCGGGTCATTTTCTCAAATGTTTCCAATGGAGGAGGTGTGGTACCTTTGCAGAACAGCATGAAAGGACGCATCGACGCGAAGGATTCCGCTACTGCAGTGTGGTTAACTTGCGCATACTCTGGACCCATCCTTCGAAGGACGAGGCGTGAAGTTTCGATAAATTCTGGGAATCTTGGCATTTTTTGAGGTGAATTTTTGTTGTGGTGCGGCTAGATGTTATTTTGAGACTAAAGCTCTGGTACAAACGAATAAACGATCGTACTTTTGCACGGCAAAACTGCGTGGATATGCAAAACACTGGTTTGTTTGCTTTTTATCTTATCAGGCTTACTGATACAATGCAGCAGAGCATGAGAGAAATAGTGTACCTACTGTATAATAAAATTAAACTAGTGCACAAAACCAACAGAGAGAATATTATGATAAAATCAATATCAATCCGTCTCTCACCATTTTTTTGGTTTACTGTTATTGCTGCTTACATCGTGTTTACAATTATTTATTGTTTAGCAAAAGCACACATGCGAATAAATTTTAAATAAATAAATTTGAACAGGTCTGAATAAAAAAGCAAAATAATAAAAAATACGGTAAATAAATAGGCCTACCAAATAAACAAATAAAGAGGCCTAATAAAATAAATAAACAAATAAAGTAAATTAGCCAACATAAAGCGTTAAACAGTAGTAGACCTATTGGACCTCCCTTTTTTGTACCTCATGATACCAGTGGCAGCACAAGTGGTCAAAAGAAACACAAACCCAGCCACTGTTGCACAAATCACAGCCATGACTGGTTGGCTCAATTCAACTGCTTCTTCTTCCTCCTCTGCTTCCTCCTCGCTGTTTTCTGCACCATCCATTGCATCAATCAGTAAGTTTAAGGGGTGTTTCGGCTCCTTAACCCCTTCATGACCTGGGTTTGAAGGTGTTGGGTTATCAGCAACAAGATTGGGAGCCTTCCTTACAGCTTTCTCCTTCAGCAAGGCATCGTCCTTCTGCAGAAACGGGGGTGGTTCTTTGACTACTAATGTCCGATGGTTAAAGGGCGGATGCGACAAGACTTCCCATGGTGAAGGCGAGGATCGATTCTTCAAATTTCCTTCGGTGAACATATGCAGTTTTACATGCTGAATCGATCCCATCCACCTGTCTCTGGATACGGTCACTTGGTTGCCGGTCACTTCGTTGCGGTCATTTCGTTGCGGCGGTGATCACTTCGTTGCGAGAATTTTCGTTGCGGTCACTTCGTTGCGGTTTTTTCGTTGCGGACATTTCGTTGCGGCCATCCTACCGTTGATTCCCGTTGCCCTAACTTTCGTTGCGGGTCATCTTTGTCGCCGGTTATTTCGTTGCCGGTCTTGATTTGGTCAGTTGAAAGTGAGTACTTTCGTTGCCATTCACTTCGTTGCAGGCTAGGCTTAGGCTTAGGCTTAGGTAAATCTCGCAACGAAATGAACGGCAACGAAAGTACTCACCAAATGACCAAATCTAGACCGGCAACGAAATGACCCGCAACGAAAATACCCGCAACGAAAGTTCTCGCAACGAAATGACCAGCGGACGGCCGCAACGAAATGTCCGCAACAAAAAAAAAACCGCAACGAAGTGACCGCAACGAAAGTTCTCGCAACGAAGTGACCGCGGCAACGAAAGGTCCGCAACGAAATGTCCGCAACGAAAAAAACCGCAACGAAGTGACCGCGAACCGCTGTCTCGACGCGACTTTGCCTCCTCAGAAAAAATCCACTAAAGCATGTTTCCTAGGTACATTTTCGCGCAATTTATGGCGAAGCGCCCTTTGCAAGTGGGTTTTCTCTGCGAAGATAAAAAATCGCGCCAAGACAGGTGGATAGGATCGATTCAGCATGTAAAACTGCATAGGTTCACCGAAGAAAATGTGAAAAATCGATCCAAGCCTTCACTACAGGGAAATCTTTGCCAGATCCACCCTTTAATGCTAGTCGAAGCAGAGGCAGCAGCTGTTTCAGATGCTGGTAGTGCTGCATGGTTTCGTTGGAGCTGAGGTGGTTTCGGTTTTCGGGTGGTCATAAAGAAAGCTCGAAATCGCTGCGTTGCTTCTGTTGCTGCTGCAGCCTTTGAGGTTGGCGCTTGCTCAGCAGTCTTTCTATCCGCAGTAGCGCTGTTTCTAACGCTTCCGACGCTAAATGTAGCACTGGCGAGGTCTGCAGCACTGCTGGCGTTGCAGCGGTCTGCCCAGTTGCAGCAACAGACGCGACTCTCCCTGTCAAAGCTGGTGACCAAGCCGATGTGCGGCGCCAACACGGTTCGATAGTGCAAACTGGTGCAATCTCTGCCGTCATCACCCCCTTCAACATTTTGGGCGAGCCCTGCTTTAATCAGTTTAAAGGGCCCTCCTCGTCGACTCAGAGCGCAAATGGGGTTCTCTTCTTCTTCGCAAAACTGCGCGTAGCCAGACCAATAAGTGCCGAAAATATCCAACGCCCGGTGCAGACGAAAATGTACACAGTTCGACGCACTTTCGCACGTGCCGCCGGGTTTGCGCAAATCGGCTACTTTGGTTCGCGATGTAAAGTAGAGCCGAAAATCGCACAGTAGACCGTCGGTAGGAGCCGATAACGAAAGCAAGAATGTGACCAAGGTTTCAAGCAGCATTTTTCTTGGGTAAAAGTGTCCGTGTTCCCTTGGCTTCCGAATTCAGAAAAGCTGACCCAAATATTATATATTTAGGAATTTTTCCAGATGTTTTGTAGATCGTATAATTCGTAACTTATCTCAAACGGTACTAAAAATGGTTAAGTAGTAATAGTAGTGGCTCTTGTCATTCCACTCCCTAATCTGGAGCATATCGATAACGGTTGTGCATACTGCATGGAGGTATTGTCAGCTTTTTCTTCATTTCGTGAAGTACAGTATGACACATGTTTTTCACTTGTCCATAGAATCGGACGGAAATCAATCTCTTTTTTTCCGGCGTGACTTTTTTGCAGCGGTCTCTTCTAAAAGAAAAAGTAACGTCGTACTAGTAAATGTACGTACATACGTAGTAGTCTACGGTATAGCAGTATAGCTTGTTACGAATATTGTTGACCACTGCTAGTACATTAGCTACATTACATTGAAACGTGAGCTTTCAAAGTTGGATGGAAGCCGTACAAAGTGGCAATTTACATAAAGGCAGGGACAACATGCATAGTAGGTATGTATGTACATATTGTATGTACTATGCTGGATGGGTAGGCAATGTCAAAGTTTCATGAGAGTAAAATGACGCATTTACGTACGCACGCACGTACGAGAGTTAAACAGAGTACATAAAATACACTACATACATACATACGTAGTGTACCTTGGAAAAGTTTAGTAGGGACATGACATGACAGCCGGAGTTTTCAGCCAATTTCAGGTACAGCTTTGTCTTAGTGAAACCTTTGAATGATTATTTCCGGTGTAGCAGGGTGCAGGGGTATAGATAGGTAGTCAAAGAGTTGTTGGGGCGCAAAACATGCATACTATATACGTATTTGCTAACCAACGCAAGTTTCTTCAAAGTTTTTCAGACCTAAGGTACAGTATGTAGATTGCAGAGTAGTAATTCTTCATGGAAATATTGCGCCCTAGCGACCAGTATTATTGGGCTACACGCCCTTGTGTTCTTATCTACCTATGCCCCAGGGGGTGACTTGAGTATTATTAAATATTACGCAAAATTCTATACCACACAGGACAGGAATAAGTACGTAACCTAGGTAGTATGTAATATCCATTCCATGTACGCACTATAGTATTCCCATTCCCAACAGTTCGGCTCCCAGAGATAGGGAACAGAATTTCGAAAATCACAGGCAGAGTAGTTTTCCGCATATTATAAATTCTTTCTGTGGCTCTCACTACGGTTAGTACTTACTGTATACCTGTACCTACCTACATAGGTATAGCTACCTACCTACATCTGTACATACTCGTCACGCGTCACCTCACCATACTGTGTTGTGTACGTTCTAGTGCATTTGCATACGTACAGTGCATAGGCCTATGTATTGTACAAAAGTAACCTCTCTCGGTTCCAAGCATATCATGGCCTCAGCAGGATCCAGCTTGTGAAAGCGCAGTTGAGATTCGACAATGTAGTGATCTGATGGGAATGCCTTGGACTCGATCAGTATTTTGTACCGCTTCGCAGTGGGACGAAAGAAGGACACCTAACCAGAAACAATAATGGAGACAAACGTTACGTAGGCCCATCCATCAAACCAGGATTGAGGATACAACAGGTAAATACAACAGGCTTTACCATTAGCAAATGCAGGTTAATGGAAAGCCCATTCATGATGCCAATTTCATCTGGATGTGCACCTGCGAATTCAATAATGGGCATGTTTGAGCAAAATACGTGACTACTTGGGATAAATAATTATCATCGTCATCATCACACACTTACCGACCAACTTTGCCATCGGTTCTCTGCCCGGCTCATCGCAAAATGCCCAGGGTAAGCTGCCATTAAAGTGACCATGAACGCCCCTTTAAAAAGTATGTTCTTTCGTATTGGTTGTCTGTCGGTAATGGTTCAGCACTGTGTTGTATGCATGCACGTCCTATGATCTTCAACGACGCATTGCTCCTTACATGTCTGCCCATTTTTGCAGCTCTTGCTGCATGTAATCTGAAGTCCCTTTCGGTTGGAGTCCCAAGGAATTGCCACAGAGGTAGATGGCTTCATCTTCTGAGTCAACAAGGTTCAAGTCAACTGCAATAATCATTTACGTATACACTTTTTCCTTGCTAGAATCCGTCAGCTGCCAATTTTTATCACTGGAAGTCTGGATCCCATGCTTTTCTTACCTCCGGGCAGTGTCTTCACATGGGGATAATGGAAATCATGTCTGAAACTGACTGTGGCCTCATGGTCCATCTTCAAGGCGAATTCTTTTTCTGTGACTTCTAACTTCCACCCTGTTGCCAGTGCCCTTAATTCATCTGCTGGTGAAGAAGTCATGGTGTCAAGAAAAAAAGTCCACCCCTACTCGATTAGAAGAAAAGGAAACAGGAAAAATGACGAAATAATATCCGGCACATAATACTACATTCTTGTCTGACAAAGACAATGGCCGCTCTCATGATATTGCTGCGGATACGGAATGCCTCTGTCATTCGAAATTTTATGATGGCCCTTTGTGTGTTTGTAAACAATTAGCGCCAGCAATAGCTGAGCTACGAATAGCAGCGTGCGTGCATAAGCTTGTTCGCATTATGTATACCTGGGTGTGTACTTTACCGTACCTCTACTGCTTTGAGCTTGTTTGCGACACCGTAACTTGCTACTCGTTCATCCGTGGGAGCACAACTGCCTGCATGTGGCGTCATAGCCTAGCGTGTGCAAGTACGTACGTTAAAGGCAAGGGCTACCCTAACATCGACTTTCGAATTTTAAATTCAAACCCTTTTTATCATAAACTATATTTTTATTCACGTCAAACACGCTTTTCAAAATTCCTATCCGTTCACGAGTTATCCGTGTGCAAAATTCAGTCAAGTTCAGTACTGAACTGAAGACGGATTTGGGAACCGTTACGGTAGCTTCGGTAGCTTACACTACCGTAACGGTTCCCGAGGTCCGCTTCAATACTAAAATTTATCGATTTTTGTCGTCGAATAACTCGGGAACGGATAGAAATTTTGAAATGCGGTTTTTTTTGCAAAAGACTTGAATAAAAATATAGTTTATGATACAATGGGTTTAAATTCAAAATTCGAAGGGCGATATTAGGATAGCCCCTGCCTTTAACGTACCAGTACGTAACTGTACCGAATGTACGCGACTGTACGCAGGTAGGATAACGACGCAACCATCCATCCACCGTCAGGTCACCATGTAATCTGGTCACGGTTTAATGAAGTTGTCAGCGGTTTGAAAAAAATTTCCTCGTCTATTACTGGAGCTGTAATTTGGGAACGACAGATATGTAGCTGACCCGAAAATAATATCCGCTTGCGAACCATCGAACCATGCGTGACATTCGACCCGTCATGGTGACGGCAAAAGTTATTTTTTTTTAGAAACCAGCAGGTTGTTGTAACAGAATAACGAATAGGCCTTACTTACTACGTACGTAAATGTAGAACAAGCTAGCATGAGCAAAAACTGCCGCCTAACTGTAACCTGTCACTCACTACCCACCCGTAAGAAAACAGCATTACATATGTGCCTACACAGTACACTCAGATTCAGCTAGGCAAGCATACCCTATTGTAAACAGCCATGTGACCCATGAATGAACCATGACTAAAAATTGAAGACCGTTCGTTTATCTAGGAAGTTATGTAATCTCCGTTCTCCGTTGCTTCATCTTTTCTTCTTCTTTTTGACATCCAGCAGCTGCATAGAGATATCGGGACTGAGCGCTTTGGGACTGTGTTCGGTGTGTCCCACACGCGGATTCAAATTCACCCTCATCAGCTGGCCGAAAATGTGCGGACAGAGGAGACGCGGGCTGAGGTCGTGCGTTAGCACATGAGGATGCATGTTGATCTTGAAGGGCAGTTTATGCAGGGGCTTGTACGCTTTATGTGCTTCAAAGTGAAGCTACGGTATTATGTACATTAATTTTAAATTGAGCGGAGAATCGATAACTGGTTGTCGTTGGTCATCAAAGTCAACACAAGAAAGAGTGACCAGCGTGGGCAAGAATGACGGAGGTTACCGCCTCTCTCATCTCTATTTTAGCGCATACGAAGGGTACCTCACCTCCTAAACTGCCCTTTGAGCAGGTTGAACTTCATTTCGCCACCCAGGAGGCACGGTTTCGTCTCCTGGCTGAGAATGCGCACCTTTGACTCGATATTGAGCAGATGGAAGGCAATCTCCGGACTCAGCAGCTGAGGCCAGATGTTCTCTCTTAGGATCTGCGGCTGCAAGTGGATCTGCATCAGGCCGGTGGCGATCGGAGGACTCAGCAGCATGGGATTAACGCTCAAGTCGAGCAGATGCGGAATTAGCTGGATTCCGAGCAGGCGATTCAGGACCGTGGGCGACAGCACGCGAGGTCGCAGACCCACGTGCAGGATCTCCGGATCCAGCAGGATGTTCAGGAGGCGGCTAGAGACGCTGGCGCTTAACCGATGCTCTACCCACCCTGCTACGGCGCCGAAAGATTACTATTTATTTACGACATGCGGTAACGCGATTGGGTTGGTCAATAGCGACCCCGCGGTATTTAGCACTGGTGTCAGGGTAAAAATTTGGGTAACTTTACCCGGGTTACCCAGCCTGTTTTGGACCGGGTAAATTAACCTAACTTTACCCAGAAAAAATATTTGCCAGGTAAAATTACCCAGCTCTTACCTAACCTGGCCACTCATGAAGGTTTACCCAGGTAAGATTTGAAAAACTGCGGGTACGTACTGCCAGTACTTACCCGGGTAACATTGTCATACCTACCCAGTACTTACCTGGGTAAATTTACCCGGGTTAGCGAAATGTGGGGTACATACACATACATATTGTAGTGTTATGCGCGCATTCTTCGTATTTGTCGCACCTGATTAATGTTGGATTATCGCTTTTCTCTCGAATTGAATAATTGATTGATAAACATTGCATTGTAACTTTTGCCATACTTAGTATGTATGTATGAACTCTACTGTACGGTCTGTACTGTACTTTACGTACTTATGTACTGGCAGTATTTACCCGGGTAACCCGCTGGAATTTGAGTTTACCTAACCCAGCTGAGCACTGAGCGGGTTAGGTTACCCAACCTAACCTGGCAATTGACCACATCGGGTAATTTTTACCTAACCTAACCCAACTTTTCGCTAGGCCAAGTTGACACCAGTGGTATTTAGTGAAAGTCCTTGGATCGGTGTCTGCGGGATCGTCGACGTCCTTTTTGCTGTCACTTTTTCTTTCACTCGCTCCTTTGACGCTCCCAGATGATTGAACAGGGTCGACGACCCCGCAGGCACCGATCCAAACTTTCATCAAATACCGCGGGGTCGCTATCGACCAACCCAATCGCGTTACCGCATATCGTCCATAGGCCATTCTGGCGCTTGTCGTCCGCGCCGATTCTGCACAGGCTTTTGCTGAACGACTGTCCACAAATCCTGTCTACGCTATTCATTGGGTCCTTATTCCACGGAGACAGGTTGTTGTAAACCACGGCGCCGGGTTACGGAGGTAGAGCATCGGTTTAAAACTTCGTGCTCCTCCTGACGTTCCACTTTCAGTATGTTGTTGACGAAGTTTACAAATGATGGTGTGGCGGCCATTTTTTTCTTTTGGACTTGAGCAAAGACCATGGCATCGATGAACAGCAGCAGATAGCAGAAGAATTGGGTGGCAGCTCTCGTCTTGTTGAGCAAACGGTTCATGAACATGGTATTTACGTTGTTACGTAGCTTTGAGTATCGAAATCAGATAAAAAAGGCACTAACCTTTGAGCTAATGGTTTGTTCTGATCCTATTGTCTTTGGAACAGCGTTCCAATATACTACTTCAATGGCGTGTTGTGACAATTTTATCGACGTGTGTGGGGAGGGGCGACGAGAAATTTGACAAAAAGCCATTAGGTACGGGTCATTGAGTGACCAAAAGGTTTCAATGTGTCACGCTCATGTTTCGTGTCAACGATTCGGTGTAGGTGGTCGTTTTTCCCCTAAAAAAGCGTTACAACTAGCGATCGCGCCCTGCTCACTAGAGGGCGAAGTTGTCCAAAAAACCATATAATGTGGAAGCATTCAATCCAATCCAAGCTGAAGGCAAATAATGCAAGCATATACTGTTGTGCTCCAGTTTAGATAGGTAGCAAGAATAAACAACGTGTACATACTGTAGGCCGGCCTACTGCCAGGAATAGTGCTTCTAGTATTGAAATATTTTTTATTGTTATGTTATATTGCACGTACGTGTACCGTACGTATGTAGGTTAAAACGAGAAGCTACTACAAGAGTACAAGATTAGAATATTCAGTTTCTCTTTTTATTTTTTGGCAATTTATCGACGTGACGATATTTTTCTTTTCAACGGCTTCGGGCTGTTCTTGAATGGGTTCAGGTCACACTTGTATGTAGTGCCCTTCCAGGACCATTCGCTAAGAAGTGGTCGCTTGTTGGCGCAATACTCTAAACCACACAATAGTGAAAAGCAAGAACAGCGTGTAGCTACTCCAAGTACTATACTGCACACTACATACCTATACGTGCTACAGGCATACAGCTACATACCCCGTTAGCGTTCAGACGAAATTAGTCATCTAATTGATTAGATGACTAATTTGAATTGGTCATCTAAATTCTCAAATTCGTCAACAAATTTTAGTCATCTAATTTTAGGAGACTAATTTTTTTCAAAGGCTCAATTTTTCCGTTCTGATTCTCTTCCTCCTCCCTCACACTTTTGGCTGACTGCCAACAAGACCATACAACACAGTGGGCAGCTCCTACAGAATATGACAGCATGTTTGCATACCAATTTCGGCACTTTGAGTTTAGCAATTAGAAGACTAATTTGAATTAGTCATCTTTTCAAAATTTGTCACCTAAATTTGGTCATCTCCACTAGATGACTAATTTTTTGGGGGTGGACACATGTGTCCAGTTGAACGCTAACGGGATACGTGTCACGTGCATACGTGCTGTATAAAGAAACATTCTGTACCTACTACTGCAAAACATTCCCTCATTCCGCTCTGCAAGTGACCATGGTTAGCCCATGGTAGCTGGACAATCGTGTTTGTTGTATGCGCAGTATGCACGTACAGAAGTGTAGTACGGTAACTAACTACCGTATTTACCTGTGCATAGCCCCATGCAAAAATTGAGAGGTCCTATATGGGGCTATGCATAGGGGGGGGCTATGCATTACTGGTGCTTACTTGGCCTCTCAGAAAATCAGGTTAGGTTAGGTAAAATTTACCCAGTGTAGTTGGCTTTCAGGTAAAGTCAGGTAACCTACCCGGTCAGAGCTCAGCCGGGTCAGGTAAACTGAAATTTCGGCAGGTTACCCGGGTAAGTACTATTGTGTAAATCTTGGCCAAAAAACGTCATAAAACAGGTGCTTTTGCTCTCCAATGTTATGAGTGTCACATCTCCATAGTGAAGCTGACCACATACAGTCGCCAAGGCCACTGCTTTCACTATCCTGGATAAATTTACCCAGGTAAGTACTAGATTTAACTGGAAGATTTTACCCGGGTAAGTATTGGGAGTACTTACCTGCATTTTCTCAGATTTTACCTGAGTTAGCCTTCGACGGCAAGTCGGGTTAGGTAAAGCCGGGTAATTTTACCTGCCAATTTTTATTTCTGGGTAAAGTTAGGTTAATTTACCTGGTCCAAAATAGACCGAGTAACTCGGGTAAAGTTACCCAAATTTTTACCTGCGCACCAGTACTATGCATAGGGGGGGATATGCATAGGACATTTTTTATGTTTTTGAGAGGTGCGCAGAGGCATATTTTTTAGGCCAAAAGCACGTGATTTAGGGCATAATTGAGGTCAAACCAGGGTTATTCTAGTACAACACACGCCCAAGCAGGCTTATAGGCATCTTAGCTTGGTGTGGGAGTGCCTATGTGTAGGTTATGACCAGCTTATGTAGGTAGGTTCAGGTACCCTACAGTACATATGGGGCTATGCATAAGGGGGGGCTATGCATAGGGCATTTTTTATGTTTTGCCAATATGGGGCTATGCATAGGGGGGGGGGGGGGCTATGCATAGGGGGGGGGGGGGCTGTGCATAGGGGGGGGGGGGGGCTATGCACAGGTAAATACGGTATTGCAACTTGGCGTCACCTTCAACTTTGACAAGTTTCAACTGCCATTTGTCGCAGTAGACCCATCTTCCGTCATCCTGTTTCATGTATCCGCTGCTTGGATGCAAAATGGGATTCTCGCGATCAGGCTCACTGACGGGAACAACGCAACCTGTTTATTTTTAGCAACAGTGTCATCAACTCATCTACGTAATTGGAAAAAAATGTCTAATATCTAACAATTACCTACAGTGTACAGCACACTTGTACAGTCACATGTGTCATGTGGGTTCTAATAATATTACCGTATTTTTGGGTGTATATCCCCCCTATTGTATATCCCCCCCTAGTGTATAACCCCCCATTGGCAAAACATAAATTTTGTCCTTTGTATATCCCCCCCCCTGGTGTATAACCCCCCATGTACTGTAAGGTACCTGACCTACCTATGTAGCTGGTCCTATGCTAGCTATAGCTACTCCTACACCATGCTGCTATGCCTGTAGGCTTAGCTGAGCATGTCTTGTACTAGAATAACCCTGTTTTAACCGCGATTATGTCCTAAAACACATACTTTTGACCTCAAAAACATGCCTTACACACCGCTCATAAACATAAATTTTGTCCAATGTATATCCCCACCCATTGTATATCCCCCCCTAGTGTATAACCCCCCATTGGACCTCTCAATTTTTGTATACCCCCATGGGGCTATACACCCAAAAATACGGTATTGCAAAATAAGGCCCCACTGAACTGGCCTAGTGCCTTACCCTCCAAGGTCCAAGTTGGCTTGAGTTTAGATCTGGCAGCCGGCAACAGTTGACATCGAAAGCGAACATCGCCGAATTGGATGTGACCGGACACCGGTGTTCGCACCCAACCGAAATTGTTCTGTCTCAGGCCGAAAGCTTTGATGCCCCAGCATCGAAACTCTATACACGTTTGTACGAACAATGTGCAGTCATGCCATCTTTATCAGGTCACCCCTAGGCGCAGCTGTTTCAGATCGATCGGCATTCCTAGTAAAAGTCCGGCTTTCAACCGATGTGAGGCCGATAAGGGGATCGTTAGTAATGGCGATAAGAAAGAAGTTGCACAAAGCGCGCTAGCCATAATCTAGCTGGCTTGCTGAACGACGGTCGTCTGACCCGCTAAAGATTCATTTACAGCCGATTTGGTCAAAAAATGAAACGTGTATGGATGTGGAATTAATTTACTCGCCGTATCCACCAATTTCCATTGTCGAGAGGAGGCTCCTTCTGCCCCAGTGCACATCATGCGCTTGCCTCCAATCTCTTTCTTGGCGCCGACTTTGAGATAAGAGCTTGAATCCACGACACAACCTGTCAAAACAGCACAATTTATTACGTATACCCAACGCATCCAATTAGCAACTAAAATAATGCAAGCAGTGTGAAGGGACGGAATTTTCTGCTTATTTTCATCCAGCGATATCCCCCATTTTTGAAGTTGTTGAAAGAGCTAAACTAAATTTCCAACTGTCCACCTTACCCCACCGTACCCTACCTACCGATGATAAACGCCTCCACTTTCTGATTATGACTGATTCCGCATTTCATGCGAACATGGCGGTGATTCCATTCTTCCCCGAAATTTCTGCTCTTGCCGCTGAATTGACAAGTCTGACCGGAAGTTTCCTCTGATTTTGCAGGAGAAAAAGTAAGCAGAAATATTAGGACGGCAGTGTGCAGCAGCATTGTGCCAAAAATCAAGTGCAAAGGTGACAGTTTTGCCCACGTCGATCATGCGCATATTCAATTGGCAAACTGTTTGATCAGACGGGATTCGGTGAAGACAAAAATGCTGCCGCAACAGTACGTACGGAATGCGTACGTATATAACAACAGTAATCTCAGTATCCATTTCGTACTGCTGGAATTAGGATGGCACAAAGTGCATGCATGCATCACCATCTATCTACCAGGTATTACTTATTGATCAGGTAGGTGGTAGGCATCTATGGTTTGGGTTCTTTGATCTTCGTATTGCGATCTCCAGCTTTAGTAAAGTTGTCTTAGGAAGTTGTCTGCAGGTGCAGTGTCTGTTCATCGTCGGCGGCAAATCTAATTTGTGCCCTTCCACAAACGGTTGTAATAATTATTCTTTCTTTTTCCAATCATCCCGAAATGAACATTATTGTTGCTTCGCCCATGCTTCAATTCCAGTACACGTAGTACATACAATACTTACGTACCTACCCTTCCCTCCCACTCTACCAGGAATTTATGCCGTTGAAAAGTCATTCATGACCCGACTAGGAAAGTAGTAGGCGCAGAATAAGATCACTCCGATGATCACAATCAAGTAGATGACAATCAGATACATTCTCAGGTCGATAAAAATGGACAAGACGGACGTAGAACCCATAGCATTATACGTTCAATCAAAATGGTATGTACGGTTGTTTCCGTTCTCCTTTCGCTTGTGGTGAGCTTGAATGAATAAGGAAAAGCAGTACGAAACATAAACATGTGTACAGTTGTATGTACGCACATACAGTACGGTAGCCGAACAAGCGAGGAATCATAACCAATGAGTGCAAACTTGAAGAAAAGCACACTTGAATAAGCATCCGCTAATCATATTTTGGTGAGAAAAAAGCGCTACCGGATGGAGCAGATTGAATTATGATGTAACAAACAGCAATGTTTTGCTTCAGGCAACGGATCCCGATCAATCAAAAAGTTCCGCAAAACTTCGCGAGTCGAGTGCTCCTTTCTGCGGTGGGAGCTGCAGTAAAGCAAACGCAGCAAATTACTACGAGGTACCTCTTCAGTTTGTTGGATTTTTTCATGATTACTGTATAGGATTGCAGCTATTGACCAGCTGCGATGAAAGCTTTTGTGTGGCCGCACTCTGGACTCCTCAGATTTACACTGATTTTCAGTGCAATTGTTGATATGTGACCCCCAGCACCGATCAATAATAAATTGTACTGAAAATTATTGAAAATCAGAGGGGCAGCGCAAAGTGGTCAATAATAGTATCATAGTCACAAGCACCACCCTACAAAAGAGAACAGAACAGATCAGTGAAAAACTCAAGAAAAGCAGAGGATATCATCTCATAATCTCATCCAATCAACTTGATCCACCAACCACACTCAACAGTAAATCCTTCCGTACGAAAAATCACCATCATCAAGTATTGTTGCAGCAGCAAATTGCAATCCAGAATCGAATTGTTGCCGTACTACAAATTCATCCAAAATGTCGAAGACGAAGACTGGATCGTAGTCGACGGCAAATTGCTCACCGTATGATCCGTCTCATAAATCACCTGCGGTGACTCCGTACCTCGTCCGTCGCCCTGTCCAATAGTGACTCGCGCGGCGCTTCCCTCCTCCTGCTGCACAATTACGCCAGAAATATCAATGTTACCATCACTACCACCAGTGCTTTCCTGCGCAGCAGTAATCAATACTTGCAGTTGCTGCTCAGTCATCTTGACGCCGTCTTCTTTTTTCCCCTTCTTCCCCTTTCCCTTTCGTCCTTTTTTCTTGTTATCCCCCTCCTTCCCTCCTACCGTTTGGTTAAAGGGCGGATGCGGCAAAGACTTGCCCATAGTGAAGGCGAGGATCGATTTTTCAAATTTCCTTCGGTGAACTTACTGTATGCAGTTTTACATGCTGAATCGATTCAATCCACCCGTCTCGACGCGATTTTGCCTCCTCGCAGAGAAACCCCACTTGCAAAGGACGTTTCGGAATAAAATGCGCGAAAACGTTGCGAAACACGCTGTACAAGTGGGTTTTCTCTGCGAGGAGGCAAAATCGCGTCGAAACAGGCGGGTGGGATCGATTCAGTATGTAAAACTGCATAGGTTCACCGAAAAAATTTGAAAAATCGATCCTCGCCTTCACTATGGCCAAATCTTTGCCACATCCCCCCTTTAAGTTTCTTCACCAACGAATGATAATTCTTGCCCTGACGGGGTCGGAGTCCGTTGCGCCGCAGTTCCCAGCGCGTTTCCTTGTCCAATCGCTGCGCCAATGCCTCTGCTTGGGTTAAGGGGCGACAGAAGTGGACGAAACGGGTGTCGTCGGGGTCCGTGACCAGGCGGCCGCGACGCACGGTGATGCTCGGCGCGGATTGGGGCGTGTCCGCGGGTCGCGTCTTCTTGATCAACAGGCACGCCTTGCACGCGTAGTACACGCTATTGCCACCTAAAGTCAGAGGAAAATAGGTAACAACAACCACGAAGCTCCCACAAAAGTCGTACACCCTGGGTCGGTACGGACAGTTTGAAAAAATCCGGGCGCTGTCTATGCGCTGCGCTGCGAAAGAAGCGGGGCGCGCGTTTCGCAACTGTCTACGCGCACGCGCCGCACTTTGCACGCGGCGCGTAGACAGCGTCCGGATTTTATCAAATTGTCCACACCGACCCAGGGTGTACGACTTTTGCGGGAGCTTGAGGGAACTCTGCTGCCAGTAGGGCGCTGCACACGTGGTGAGTAAACTCACGGTGAATTCACTTCGGTGAATTTGAACTTCCGAGTTTAGTTCTTGCGTTTTGAACATTATCACTTGGTCCCACGCAAGAAATTTTCTCACGCGTTCACATGCGGTGAGTTAAAACTACCATACCGCCCTCCCTTATGCTTCATCGCATACTTACGGGGAATTCCTCGGGAGTTTACTCACCGTCACCACGTGTGCAAGCGCACTAGTGATGCGGTTTAGTGGCGACGTACTGTACGTGTATCCGTTATTCCGTGTATAGTATATCATAAGGTAAAACCCAACGGATAGAAAAAACGGCGTTTAGTACTACTTGGTGTAGCCGGGTTTATCCCACAGTACCCTGCGACAAGTAAGTACCGTACTTTTGGGTGTATAGCATATCCCGCTCATACTTACTAGCGGACTTGTAGCAGAACTGATAAACGCGGCCGGGATGGCGTTTGCTGGGATAGTGGATGAGGGTGCCTCCGAAAATGGTCGGCACAGCGTACGCTTCGATTGGTCCGTAATCCTCGTCTAAAAGAACACACGCACCGGTAACAGTCAGACCAACAAAAGTGCGTAATGAAAACGCCCCTTGTTCAGATATACAACAGGTCCCAACCCTTACTACTATGTCTTATTTATAGCCAGCAGAAACATCAAAGTCACGAGTTCACCCAGGCTATGTCCATACAAAAATTCGTTCACCCTGGGTGAACTGGTGACTTTGATGTTTCGGCTGGCTGGCTACCATCCTGAAAAAAAGGCTGGGTCGATCATCCGAAACAGAACTGAACGAAAACGGACCTCCTGCCCTGGAGGCCACGTTTCCATCACAACTCAACTCGTGAATACAATAACCACCATCCAAGGATACTGTGGGCTAAACCCGGCCATGGCTAAATCCAGCCACCTAAAGTTCACGGCTGTCTATCTCAGCAGCCCATGGACCGATTGAGACAAACATGACATCAATCAATTCCTTGAACTCTCCTCTTTCAAATGAGCTATCTGGTTCATCATTTGCTGAAACAGCAAATTCAAAGGAGCGTAGGTGGCCGGGTTTACCCCACAGTACCCTGCCACCCTACCCATTTTCTTCTTGTCCAGCCGTCGCCTCACTCCGCGCAGGAGCTTTTCGATGTCGGGTTCCGGCAGGGCTTCTCTCAACCGTCGTTCCTCCTCCTGCTCCCCACCACCCAACACTTGGCTCAAGTCCAACTGCTCAGACACTGTCGGCCCTCCAGTCTGACTGCCGCTGCCTTCTGCTGAACAGTCGGTTGTTGTTTCTTGCGCTCCGTCTCGCTGTTCTGACTGATCGTCACTTGCTTCCTCCTCTGCATCTTGTAGCGTTGTTGTTGTTGTTATGGATGCTTCGCCAGGGGTGCGCGTCTGCAAGAAGAAAGCAAATGGCAAAGTGAACCGAACGCCTGAATTTATAAATTCTCAAATAACCAACGTGTGCGATAGGCCTACTCTATGTTGGGTACCTCCACGCAAACAAAAGAGGGGGTTTTACATATTGTACGGCATTAACAGGTACTGTATAGAGTGTCCCATAATAAACTCACCGGAAGTTTGTGCCTCTCATTCATCAGCGGAGCGTTCAATTTCAGTACGCTCTTTTGTAGTTTGTAGCAAAGGCTTCAAAGTTTATGCAGGTAAAATTTCAGCCATGTAGTCCTTCTATCAAGGAAGTTATGAAAGCTCAAACTTTTGGACACAAAAATTCACGTTTTATTCACTATGGGGCTAAACCCGGGTTTTAAGACCGAAGTTATCACTCCACGGATGAGTTTCTTCAATTTTCTTCACAATGGCGCAGTACATTTGGTTCTGCCGCGTCTTTCATGGGATATTGAACAGGATTTGAAGATGTATTTGCTTTTGGATGGTAGAATATGCTCTATATTGTGGGGAAATAGTAGGCAAATCCTCGATTTCTGAGGTCAGCCTTTCTGAGTTGTTTTGAGCCACTTCCTGTTGCCCTAGAAAGTTGAAATGTTGCATGCATAAACTTTGAAGCCTTGGCTACTAATTGCAAAAGACCGCTTTTGAAAATGACACCCCACTGTGGAGATAGAGACACAAACAGCCGGTGAGTTTATTATGGGACACCCTGTATATAATAAATAATGTTGGTGCCATTCGCATAGAGACCACTGTACTATACTGCACTGGCGTGCTGCACAGACGTACCCTACTCAGGAGTCAGAAAAAAAACTTGCTCATGATGGCCCATTTACGTACATCGGAGTCCATGCGCTGAGCGTAGTGTACGCTCGCCGCGTCCATGGGTCAACACCCGCAAAAGGCATGGGACAAACACCAGCTAGATAGTACAAGGAAAGGTTCGGCACCCCTTCCCGAACTTATCCCACATTTGGAAAGGTTTTCCACCCCTTCCCTGCTCGAACTTAGCCCACCTTACCCTACCCTGCCACACAAGTAGGCCAATACATAGGCAGTAGTAGTAGCAGCCACTAGTGGGCTACACACGTGGTGAGTAAACTCACGGTGAATTCACCGGTGAGTTTGAACTTCGAGTTTTATTTTTCGTGTAGAGCATTCTCACTTGATCCCAAGCGCAAAATTTTTCTCATGTGTTCACACGATGGTGAGTTTCAAACTCACGGTGAATTCACTGGCCTCCCTATGCTTCATCGCATACTTATGGGGAATTCCCCGTGAGTTTACTCACCACGTGTGTAGCGCGCTACTGAGTCCAAGGCGGCCCGTGGGACGGTCTTCCGTGTGATCACCGTTTTCATGAACCGTTTAGCATCTTTCCAACCAACCCCATACCCGAACTTAGCCCACCTTACCCTACCCTGCCACAAGCAGGCCAATAGTACCTCGGCAGCAGTCGCAGAAGGCCCCACTGACTCCAGTGCGGCCCGTGGGACGGTCTTCCGTTTGATCACCGTTTTCATGAGACTGCGATAGTTGCCGCCGTGTCCGTGGCTCTTGTGGCGGGGTCGCAGGCCGGCGGCCCTCATTCGCCGCCGCGTCGCGTTGTCCAGCTGCTGCGCGATGGCCGCGCTCTTGGTGAGCGGGTCGCAGTAGTGAGGGTTGTTGCGGGGGAAGTCCGGATCGATCTCGATGCGTCCGCGACGAATCGTGATGCTCGGAATGGGACCCGCGGCGGCGCTCGCCACTGTCTCGCGCGGTCTCCGCTGCAACTGGCGAAGGTACTCCTTGTGCAGCTTGGTGCAGCCGATACAGCTGTAGTAGCTCACGTTCTCCCCTGAAAAATGGCAATCGTTCGTTTGTTTTGGAAAACCAGTTAACACATACCGCGACCTGGCGTCATTGTTGGCAACAAAGAGGTGTCCGTTTATATACTATGGGTGTTGTCGGTTGGTTGGACATCGGTTTGTTGACTAACGGACAACAAACCGATAACACCCATGTATAAACGGACAACAAACCGACAACAGCTGAACGACTTGTTGCCAACAATGACGCCAGGTCGCGGTATGTGAAAAGCAATCGGTTGCAGCTTCGCAACAACAAAGGAGACTATCTCTATGCATCTGGCAACCCTTTTGTAGGTCTGGCAACCCTATTGCGCATCTGGCAACCATTTGGCATATGTGGATGCGTTACAATGTTGTTGTGTGTAAGGTGCTATGGGGTAAACCCGGCCACCTATGCGTCTTGGAACTTGCTGTTTCAGCAAGTGATGAACCAAATAGTAACTCATTTGAAAGAGGAGAGTTCAAGGAATCGATGTGTCTCAAACGGTCAATTGGTTGCTGAGATACGCATCAGCTCTGAACTTAGGTGGCCGGATTTTCCCATGGTCGGGCTTACCCCATAGTACCCTACTGCGTACACGTACATCCTGATTTGCGATAGAAAGGCAGGACGCAGCCCGGCCATCGTTTGCTGGGGTAGTAGAGCACTTCGTGCAATCCGCGATTACTCTTCGACGAGTACTCTTCCAGACTACCGTAATCCCCGGTTACCACTGAAAAAATACACGCAAACTAATCGACGATTGTCCCATCAAGAAGATCAGCTGAAATTCGTGTTCCGTGGACTGAAGCGAAGCGAACGAAGAATTACCGTAAGAAAAATCGAAGACAGACGTGAACTCCGAATTCGCTCCGAATTCGGAGACCTGACTATGCTTCAACATGCAAAATTACCGAGTTCGCTCCGAACTCGCTCCGTTTTTCGGAACGTGCGTGTGAACAACGGAGTTTGTAATTCGAAGTCGTGTGAGTAATTGACGTTCGTTTCGGATCAAAACAAAGTCATTCCAAAACTCGGAGCGAATTCGGAGCACGTCTGCAGCGAACCAATGTGACGACCCGTCCATCGTCGCCTTCGTTTTTCTGTGCGGTAATTCATCGTTCGCTTCGGGACGGAACACAAATTACTGCCGATCTTTTTGATGGAACAAACGTGGATCTCTATAACTGTGCTGTATAACGGCCGAATATTGGGACAAATGGATATTCAAACCTATGGACCAGTTGCGCTAAGCATTATGAGTGACCGCGAGCTGACCCCTCGGTATTACACTATGTCCAGTGCATTTTTTACCGACTCTTACCTATTGGCCTTCTCTTTTTCGGTTGTCCACTACCCTCCGCTTCCGCCTGCCCTTCCTTTTCCCCTTCCCCTGTCTTCTGCTCAACAAGCGTCACCACTTCTATGCCCGCAGCACTACATTCACCGGGCGTTTGGTCACTTTTTCCTGCAGTGCTTCTGCTGTTAGATTTTCTAGGCCGCACCACTTCAGCAACAGCGAATTCTTCCTCCTCCTCCTCTACTTCTCGCTTGCAGGGTCGAATCTCACCCGACTTTTTGTCGAGAAAACTGATGCGTCGCGATTGTCTATGGAAAGAGAAAAGAAAACGGAGATGTAGGGTACTGTTGGGTAAACCAGGATACCTAGCACACCTCAGCAACCATACGACCGATTGAGACAAGTATTCTACCAATCGATTCCTTGAACTCTCCTCTTGCAAATGAGCTATCATGTTCATCATTTCCTCAAGCGGAAAGTTCAGAAAAGCTCAGGTGTCCGGGTTTACCCCACAGTACCCTATATGTCAGAGAAACAGATAGTATTAGGGCAGTGTTGAATAAACCCGGACATGGGGTAAACCCGGACATGGGGTAAACCCGGCCACCTGTGCTGCTTTTAGTAATTTCCGTTCCATCAAATGATGAACCAAATTGCGCATTTGAAAGCTACAGGGTGATTTTTTTTCTCCTGGATGATTTTGATTGCCAATTTCAATAGGTTGCCCTGCACCGATTTCGCTCAAATTTTGCCTACATATCCCCGAGCGTTTGCCATTTACTTGGTAAAAATTTCGAGTTGAAATGCTGGACTGGCAATGAGAATGCAGGAGCGAAAATGAGATCGCAATTTTTCAATATTTTTACCATAATTTGTGGCTACTTCTGCAATTCTTCCGTCAAAATTTCGGAAAACACGGCAAGTGGCACCTAGCTGCAATTTTTTCAAATGGTAAACCGGCTTTGGATTGTCTTTTGTTGACCTTTTTTCCCCTCCACACCCCCAGAAAGAATTCGAGAATCATCAAATCAGAGATTATGGCTCATGAGCTTAGGGTGCAGCAGTGATGAGGCATGAGCAGCATTGATGAGGAATAAGACAATCGTCTAGCAATGCCACCAATGTCCATGTTTTTGACTGTTTAGGGCTTAGGTTCCAACTTGCTGAAACTATTTTACTCTTAGGAAAGAGCCATTGGGCTCCAAAACGAGTCTTTCAATCATGTAGCAGTAAAAAGTGGGTAGAAAAAGCACGAAATTGCATTTTCGAAAGAAAGGGGTTAATTCTCACTACCAATACAGTATTTCAACTCGAAATTTTTACCAAGTAAATGGCAAACGCTTGGGAATATGTGGGCAAAATTTGAGCGAAATCGGGGCAGGGTAACCTACTAAAATTGGCAATCAAAATCATCCAGGAGAAAAAAATCACCCTGTAGGAGAGTTCAAGGATTCGATTTACATTTGGTTCCTGAGATATGCAGCCCTGAATGAAACGTAGGTGGCCGGATTTTCCATGGCCGCGTATCCCCATGGTACCCTATAGCACCTTCTGAGATGTAGGAGTAGCCCGAATTACCTCGCACTTATCAGGTACTGAAGGGTAAATACGGAATGTGGTAAACCCGGCCACCCAGTAACGAAAGCCGTTCTTTCTGCGAGGGTGGCCGGCTTTACCTTCACAAATAAAATCAGCCGGGTTTACCACATGATACCCACGTACCTCTGCTTTGCTTCCTGCTTCCACTGCTTATAAATGGCCTCCTCCTCCCCCTTAGAACAAGCGGAATATAGGCCGTAACGGCGAAAAACAGCCACAGAATCTGGGAAACAAGCAACGAGGACACGAACCAAACTTAAAGAGGGCGGACGTTGAGTAAACAGATCCCACTGCTCCTCTGGCCAGGTCAGCTGCAAATGACGCCATCTGACGTGTTCCTCCAGACGTCGACGTGCGCTACTTTGGCTGCTGCTATTATTTTGTCCTCGTGTGAGGAATAATTGAAAGGGAGTGGATGTTGATGTGCCATAGTTTTCAGTTTTGCGGCTATTATGACAGTTGAACTCGTCGTCATAAGTATCTTCGTTGTCATCATTTTCTGGCGCAAAAGAACGCGCGCACAGCTGGCAAGTTAGGCGGACGCATTGGCATAAAACGCTGGAGGAAAATGTGTCCTCTCCTTCCTCATCAATATCCTTTGATTTTGATTCCCGGTTGGAGTTGGAACGGAGGTTGTTTTTGACAGGAAGGGTAGGAATTCGCTCCAGTTGTTCCGAAAGAAACGCGTTTAGAACTGAGCTCGCGGTGAGATTGCTGGCGGATGCTGCAACTGCAAAGGAGCCATTGTTGCTGTTGATTCTACTTCGGGCCTTGCTGCTGCCACCGAAAAAGGGATAGGCCCTACTGTTGCGGAGTGATCGTTTCGGCATCTTCTCACAAAGATGGTGAGGTGATCTGCAAACCACTGCTTGAAAAATCCTGGAAAATCGTCATGACGTGAAAATCCACTTTTTGCTTTGTCTAAATGCGGACCGAAGTATAGGCACCGGACTGTTCATCGTTCGCTACAGAAATTAACCGATACTGAATATCCCTGCCAACTCCATTCATTTATGCGCACGCATGAGCACGAAAAAAAGACTCTCCAGTACGAAGGTGCTCATGCATGCGCATTTATGAGGAACTGTGCTCACAAGCGCCGACCACCGTCAGCCCTTTCTGTTATATTCTGATCCGAAACATCATAGTCACAAGTTCACCCAGGGACAGCTACAACACAGTAACGAAATATTTCGAAGCGTCTGGGTGAACTTGCAACTTTGATGTTTCAGCTGTTTTAGGCAAGTGGAGAACAGACAGAGATTTTTCGCACTTGTAATTTCAAGTTCAAGCAACTTTTGGTCGACTTTTGTGCACACAGTCGCTTAAAAATTCTCATGCATGAGCACCTTCTGTACTGGAGCTCCTTTTTTTCGTGCTCATGCGTGCGCATAAATGAATGGTGTTGGCAGGAATATTCAGTATCGGTTAACACGTGAAATAAACCAACTTTGCTGAAAATTTCTGGGTGGTTGCGAACTGACGCCTCTGATTTAGACTGATTTCAGTGCGCTTTTTGGTTGGTAAAGCCCGCCAGCACCCACTGACACTGGTCGAAAATGCACTGAAAAAATCAATGTAAAGCAGAGGGTTCAGCACCCAATGACCCAGAAATTTTCTGCAAGTGATCCTCAAAGTGAGCAAAATCTCGTTTGTTCACTTGTTGTTCTCAGAATGTAGCAAATTTGTTCTCAGCAAAGAAAAGAGAGGAGGAAGAAAACAAATGTGAGTGGTGGTTGGTGGACAGACGGGGATAAGCAAGGGAGGCTGAGAGGCTTGCCGAGCGATGCCGCCTTCACCAGACATCCATAAATTCATATGTCCATCCGTCCATCCATCAACCTGAATACAGTTGATGTAGAGTTGAGTTGACAAATGGACGGGCACGTTACAGGTTGACAAACGGATGGATGGATGAACTTATATGGATTTATGGACGTCTGGTGAATGCGGCATGAGAGCATTATATGCAGAATAGAACGGCGGTGACCAAGAAGAGAGTAAGAACCTCTCTTTCATGCTGGCATTGGTAGACTGATAATGCGAACACACCTGGATGAAACCGAGCATCCTGGCAAAACAAACATAATTTTTTTGGACAAATAATACGTTTGTGTTTGTGGCAGCTGTACTCCCTGAGCCAACCCTTCCAAGTGTCCGACTTCCTTCTTCCCGTGCCCGTGCCCTAAACCGCTGTTATGTAATTTTGGGAGCGAAAGGAAGAAAAGCGGCGTGGTCTGATCGAACAATCGAACCACCGATACCGATCCAGTGGAAACTCAAAGAAGTTCTGATTTCCTGTCAGTATGCTGGATTACCTGATATTGGTGCTGGTGTTTTTGGCCGTCCTGTTTTGGTGGTAAGGAAAATATTTTCTTTTGTTTCTTCTTGTCTCTGATACATATAAACAGTATCTGATTGTTCTGTACACAGGAGGCGAAGTCGTCTGTTGGCGCTGAGAGATAAACTGGGCGTTCCCGGACCAAAAGCCTCGTTTTGGACAGGAAATATTTCGCAAATGATTCAGGCGGCATCAAAGGTATGCTGATCTGTGTGTGTGTGTGTACGTATACGTACGGTATGCAATGTAGTATGTACATACTGTGCGTGTACGTATGTACTGTGTGTACGTACGTACTGCTATGTACGATCATATTTGTATTATGTATGTAGCTACATCGTTTATATGTATGTATGTACACGGATCAGCAAAAAGAACAGAGTTATTATCGATTGGTATGCCTGCATTTGTATGTACGTACGCCAGGCTATCGACGGCATAATTTTTTTTCAGCACGATGGATTTCTTGACCTGTTCAGTGGTTGGAGAAAGCAATATGGGGACCGGTTTGGGTATGTGCGAGGCATTACAATACGTTCAATGCCGCGTTCACCACACGTCCATACGTCCGTCGTATCTATCTAGGAGTACAGGGCACCACAAACCACCATGTATTCCTAGCTTTATACGTCGGACGTACGGGTGTACGGACGTATTGTATGTTGAAATGTGAACGCGGCATGATGCTCACATGATGATGGCTTTATAAATATTAGTGTACGTACTGTTGTATGAATTGTATTGTAGGTTCTACTTTGGCAGCCAGTTGCAAATAGTCTTCTTTGACCTGGACGACGTGAGTGAAATTTTGGTGAAACAATTCTCAGCCTTCACGGATCGTATGACGCAAAATGCAATGAATAAATATGCGAGTATAACTCTTACTATTGAAGCTCGCGAAAATGAAACGTAGTTTTGTACTGCGGGGTAAACCCGGACTGACGAGAAATTACATAATATTACAACTACTGAGCGAAATTCTTGACCAAATTCTGTGTTTGTCTCAAAAGCTCTGTGGGTGAAGAAAGCTTGGCATATCCGGTTTACCCTACACTACCCGTTTATGATAGCATGGGCTAATTTTCGCGGGTGGTGGGGGTAATTCGGGCTACTTAGACCTTTATCAATTGCGATGGGGGTTGTACTTGTAGAAGGGGTAAACCCAGCAAGTGTACCAAACCAGACAGCAGAGCGCACTTAAAAATCATTTTCATTATACTCCGTTATCAATGTGGTACTGTGGGGTAAACCCGGACACCTAAAGCTTTTCTGAACTTTCCGTTTTCAGCAAATGATGAACATGGTAGCTCATTTGAAAGAGGAGAGTTCAAGGTATTGATTGGTAGAATACTTGTCTCAATCGGTCGTATGGTTGCTTAGATATGCTAGGTGTCTGGGTTTACCCCCGTGTCCGGGTTTACCCCACAGTACCCTATTTCTTTTTCTAACTGGAAATGGTTGGCCAAATTGACCCGCATTGTCATCAATAAGTCCCAGTTCCAGATTTTACTTTTTGATTTCTTTCTGTTTCAGAATATGATATTGAGTCAAGGCAGTATTCAGGAGAAGGACATTATTCACTTGAGGGGCCAGGAGTGGAAGGAGATGCGTCATACGCTGACGCCCACGTTTAGCGCCGCTAAAATGCGCCAAATGTCCGGCACTATCGGTCAGAAACTGGACATTTTCGTCTCGAAAATGGAACAGTACGCAGACGCGGGGAAGGACTTTGATATTTATGAGTGAGTGAGTATGGCTACATGTCGATAAAGAATTTTGACGTGCCACATACCGTATGGCGATAGCTGGGCCCCGAAAAGGGGGGAGGGGGAGAGAAATAGGACCGAACGGGAATCGAACCCGCTACCCTCGGTCACAGCTGTGGACTTTGGTACACGACCAGGTACCGGTCCAGGGACAGATGGCTAAACTCGCGTTACATACCTAGAAACTAGTTTTACGTACACTACTGAACTCGGTCGCTATTGCCATACGTACGCAGTACGTAACAGAATGATGGTGTGATCACATATTACGCTGGGCGCAGCTTATTCAAATTTATTTTCCGACGTCCGCCGGTTTATGTGAGCGTACCATGACACCGCGTTCAGAACGGACGTACGGCGTAGATAGATACCCAGTGCAGTGCGCACGAACTTCCGAAAAGCCCTGCTACCCTGTGCGCATTTTCTGTCTTCAATATTGTTCCTCAGGTCTTTTCAACGTCTAACCCTGGACGTGATTGGCGAATGCGCCTTCGCTATGCACGTGAATTGTCAGACGGATGAGCAGGATAAGTTCTACATGAACAGTCGCAATTTCTTCAACCAAACAGACATGCGAAAGTCTCCATTGATCGCCTTGGCAGGTATGAACGTATATTCGTATAGAAACGTAGCCTAAGCATTATTTTTATGGAACGGTACCTATACCCACATAGAGTAGCTACAGCACAGCAGAAATGCACTTCAAAAAGGCAGTAATCTTACATTTGATGCTGTCGCCTGTCTTTGCCATGTTCCTCTTGAATTGGCTAAGCAAAAGCCTCGGTATGGTAACAACACGATGTGATGTGCTGTCGTCGTTGGGGTTTTTTTCAGGAATGTTTCGGGAACTGGATTGGCTCTTTTCCAAGGTGCGTCCATTCACTGCTTTGGGTCGAGCTGAAGGTTATCTCATCTCTGGACTGGAGAAAGTTGTCAGACAGCGGCTACTAAACTACAAGGTTGCTTGTGCGCTGAAACTTTCTGGGTGGTCGCGAGCTTTCACTCTTTATAAGGGTGATCTGGCGGGATTTTATTACGGTTAGGTATATTTTCATATTTTTGAGATTTGAGGGGCCTATCCTATGTAAAATTTCATCCTCTTTCGATCTAACCCCACATTCTGGAGCCGATTTTGCCTCTGTGAAGCGGCGCCCCAGCTAGGAAGGAGATTTCGCAACACTTTGGCCTATTTCGAGCTCTCTAAGTGGGGCGCCGTCTTGCAGCGGCAACATCGGCTCCAGAACATGGGGTTAGATCGAAAGAGGATGCGATTTTACACAGATAGGTGCTTTCAAATGTAAGAAATTCGAAATTTTCCTCGCCATACAAACTTTGCCGCCAGATGCCCCCTTTAAGAAACTTTTTCTGTAGCGGTTGCATAGTACGTGGAAGGGGGGTACTTTTTGTGAATTGAGATAATATGCCTATCGGATTCCCCATCAAAAACTGCATGTGTTGATGAAGTTTTAGGAAAAAATTTGTTCAGGCATCGAGATATTTATGGGTAAAGGTGGGCAGGTCGCATTTTTGCCGTTTTTCAACGTTTTTAGCCATATTTCAGCAACCGCAGGGCTTAGAGGGCTACAATTTGGCAAGCGGAAAGATCCCATAGGGACCCAAGTCTGGACCAATTTTGAGCCCAATCGGCCACCTGTGTGGCGAGATATAGCGTCACAAAGTGCATTTCTATATATTTCGCACCTGTTGCAAATTTAGTTTTTTGAATACCACGGCGCGAATACATGCCCTGCACGGGGTAAAATTTTGACAGAAAGTAGAGAAGGGTTAGGCCTAAAAACTTTAGTACTACCGCAAAAAATCTCTATAATAAGAATTGGGACTACAGTCCTCATGAATGGTGAAAATGCAGCAAAACTTTTCCCGCCTTTTTTATTTTTCAAGATAAATGAGCAATACCACTGAAACTTTTTCCTCGTAAGTAGCCTATCTTATGTAGAATTTGATGTAGATTTCAAAAATAAAATTGATTTTCCTAAAAAATTTAACCCTTACCCAAGAATTCTCAAAAATGTACTACTTTTGCAAAATTATATGCTAGGGGTTAAATATTTTGGAGAAAACGATTTTATTTTTGAAATCTACATCAAATTCTACATAAGATAGGCTACTTACGAGGAAAAAGTTTCAGTGATATTGCTCATTTATCTTGAAAAATAAAAAAGGCGGGAAAATTTTTGCTGCATTTTTCACTATTCATGAGGACTGTAGTCCCAATTCTTATTATAGAGATTTTTTGCGGTAGTACTAAAGTTTTTAGGCCTAACCCTTCTCCACTTTCTGTCAAAATTTTACCCCGTGCAGGGCATGTATTCGCGCCGTGGTATTCAAAAAACTGAATTTGCAACAGGTGCAAAATATATAGAAATGCACTTTGTGATGCTATATCTCGCCACACAGGTGGCCGATTGGGCTCAAAATTGGTCCAGACTTGGGTCCCTATGGGATCTTTCCACAAGCCAAATTGTAGCCCTCTAAGCCCCGCGGTTGCTGAAATATGGCTAAAAACGGCAAAAATGCGACCTGCCCACCTTTACCCATCAATATCTCGATGATGCCTGAACAAATTTTTTCCTAAAACTTCATCAACATATGCAGTTTTTGATGGGGAATCCGATAGGCATATTATCTCGATTCACAAAAAGTACCCCCCTTCCGCCTATACTACAGGCTACTCTCAATCCTTACAGAAAACGTCTCTTAATTTGTTTCCACTGTTCTCAGTGCATGGGGTCACCGATCAAAACAGACACTGAATATTACTTTGTGCAAATCAGAGGGGTTAGCTCCCGACTACCCAGAAATGTTCAGCGCAACCGGTCGATATATGGAAATCCTGTTCTCAAAAGGAAGGATGATATGTTCGTTTGTTCTTGTGCCAGGCTTTCAAAAGCGTCGACATTCTTCAGTTGTTGGTGGAACAGAATGAGGAGTTGACCAGAGCGAAGGACAAAGTAAGTAGGGTACCGTGGGGTAAAGTCGGTCAAATTTAATTACGGACACCTTATTTACTACTTGCGTTATCATTCCTGGGTGGTCGCGAAGTGGCCCCGATTCATTACCAGCCGAAACAGCAAAGTTACGAGTTCACCCAGATTCTCGTTTCTGGGTGAACTTGTGACTTTGATGTTTCGGCTGAGCATGAACTGGGGCCACCTCGCGACCATCCAGGAATAATACCTAACGCAAGTAGCGAATGGTAGCATTCCCCTATGGACAATATGCGGTGACGCGATTGGGTTGGTCGATAGCGACCCCGCGGTATTTAGTGACAGTTTGGATCGGTGCCTGCGGGGTCGTCGACTTTGTTCAATGATCTGGGAGCGGAAAAGAAGCGAGTGAAAAGAACAACTCGACCCCGCAGACACCGATCCAAACTTTCACTAAATACCGCAGGGTCGCTAATCGACCAACAGGGTTCGTACAGATCCTTTATCCTTTATATCCTTTAAAGGGGTTCGCCGTGGCGAAATCCAGCAGGTAAGGCTGCTATGCTGGGGTGATAGAGCAAGTTCTAAGCTTTCATTTGATGTATATATTGTATGTTCGAAATTCGCTGGTTGCGCTGTTACAAGCTGTTGAAGTTTCTATTTAGTACAGGTCCAGTTCAGGGGCCAATTTTCGAGGTTTTTGGCTTGTATCTCTGGCGGGACGGCAGGTAGCCATGAGATCTGCACATGAACAGGCGTGGTTTCCGCCGACCTATCTCATGGTACCTTGCTTTTTTATTTTTAGCGAGAATTGATGAAGTTATAAGCAAAATGCTTCGAATTTTAGTGCTGTCCACTCGAGAATTTGAAAAGCAAGGTACCATGAGATAGGTCGGCGGAAACCACGCCTGTTCATGTGCAGATCTCATGGCTACCTGCCGTCCCGCCAGAGATACAAGCCAAAAACCTCGAAAATTGGCCCCTGAACTGGACCTGTACTAAATAGAAACTTCAACAGCTTGTAACAGCGCAACCAGCGATTTTCGAACATACAATATATACATCAAATGAAAGCTTAGAACTTGCTCTATCACCCCAGCATAGCAGCCTTACCTGCTGGGTTTCGCCACGGTGAACCCCTTTAAATATCCTTTATTTGGCCAAGGGATCCTTTATAAATTTTTTGAGCACGTTTCCATCAGTTTAAGACAGAGACACTGCAAAAATTTCTCGCCTTCGGCGAGTGTTTGCTCCTGCTTTACCAATATTTTATGGTATCCGCGCAGCCAACTTCAATTTTTCAATATTTTTTTCTTGCTTGATGTTATTTTGGCTTCATATCATGTTTCATGTTTCAAAATTTTCTCATCAGTTACAATGTTCCTCATTGATAATTTTTGTAAGTATGTATGTAGCAATTTCTTGGCTACCTACTACTGACAAAACAATAGCAATTTCCTGATCAGCTCATGCCATACAGCTGATCAAACAGGTAATATTTTAGCTTCAGCTTTGCTGAACGTACTATTATTACTGGCCAATAAGAGAGGGGTGGTCAAAATTTATTGACTTTTGCAGTTGACTGGCACCTTGAAGGTACAGATAGGCTTTGTTTGCAAGGCTTCTTTGTGGTTTTTGGAAGAGATTTCATAGGGGTGGTCAGATACTACGATATAGGAGTTCAAAACATAGAAAATGAAGTACTTATGCGCAGTAAGTAAGCTCCATTATGGATCCTTTATTTTGTACGGGATCCTTTGAAAATTTTGGCCCTTTCTGTACGAACCCTGGACCAATCCAATCGCGTTACCGCATATCGTAAATGTCTTGCTGCTGGACTTGGTGCATTACTATTTATTTTTTTACAAGGTACACTACGTTGTAGAGTGCTTCTTTGGAAATGTACCTTGGACACCTTTTTTATGCCCAATTTGCCCCTCACGTGCCAGCCACTTTTTTCAAAAGTTCTTACCATCATTCTACTCCATTTTCTTCACAGATTTCGATTTAGGGCATGCCCCTTCGATATTTTGATGAATATGCCATGATATAGTCTAAAAAAGAGGTGATTTTGGCTAATTTGATCATTTTCGTCAATTTTTGTGGTGTATTTATCAAAATATCGAAGGGGCATGCCCCAATTCGAAATCTGTGAAGAAAATGGAGTAGAATGATGGTAAGAACTTTTGAAAAAAGTGGCTGGCACGTGAGGGGCAAATTGGGCCTACCAACAGCCATATCTCAGCATACAGGAGGGGTTAAATTTTAAACTGGTCAGCAACGTAATGCGGAAGGCGCAATATGTTTGGAAAACGGCTGCTGGACCATAAAAAAGGTGTCCAAGGTACATTTCCAAAGAAGCACTCTACAACGTAGTGTACCTTGTAAAAAAATAAATAGTAGCATATTTTGTGTCGTTGGCAGTTTTCCAAAGGAGTGGCGATGGACGCTGACTGTATCACGGCGAATTCTTTCGTATTTCTGCTGGCTGGATTCGAAACAACGAGCACTGCGCTGGGGTTCACCGCTTGGCTCCTTGCCAAACATCAGCACGTACAGGATAAACTGCGCGCTGAGTTGGACGAGGCTATGAAGGGGGAACAACAAGTATCACACGTAAAACAGTGTAAAGCATGTAGGGTACTGTGGGTAAACCGTAAACCCCGACACGGGGTAAACCCGGACACCTACCTTTTCTGAACTTACCGCTTCAGCAAATGATGAACATGGTAGCTCATTTGAAAGGAAGAGAGTGTCCAGGTTTTCCACCTTGTCCGGGTTTACCCCAAGTACCCTACTATATAATTGTACGTTGTGTACCGTACGTACAGTAGGTTGGTTTGAAAACGCGGCACTTCAAAATTTTGTAGGATGTTGTGGATTATGATTTTGTGAGAAAACTGCCTTACTTGGACGCCGTTTTCAAGGAGTCATTGCGACTTTATCCGCCAGTTGTCGGGTACGTACCTAACGTAAATAAATACACCATTCTGGGCTGGGTCTGTCAGTCTTTTTGGCTGTTGTGTTCTTTTCTTAGATATTTAGACATTATGGGGCGCTTCAGACGTTCTCCGAGTTTGCTCCCAGCGAGTTCGCTCCGAGGAGCCTCCGAACTCTGAGCGGTTTTTTGCTACACGCACCGTATTATTTACCCCTCCCCCCTATACATAGCCCTATGAGTATTATAACAAACTGTCCTGCTCACACGTACAGTACATTTTGGAAAACAAAGCGAGTTCGTCGGTGCCAACTCGGAGATTTTACATATTAGGAGCATAGTCAGGGCTCGGAGTTCACGTCTGAAGCGCTCCATTATATTTCACTGTAGATACCGTCTTTTGTGTACTCTGCTTGTTCAGGTTCATTGTGCGCACCTGTGTACGAGAGTGCGATGTGCGCGGATTGCGTTTGGTGCCCGGCGTCCAAGTGTCCGTGCCAGTCTATGGTATCCATAGGGATCCGAACGTCTGGTCAAACCCCGACGACTTTCTTCCTGAAAGGTAAAGTGTCTCGTGCGTAGTTGCGGAGTCATATTATTTGCGTGGGTTTGGTTTGGTGGTTACATACATATGAGTGGGGTATGTCTGCATATCAAACAAAGTTGAGGCGTAATTTCATTCCTTTTTGGGGCACCTGCACCCCTTTGTTTTTCGTAGGGTACAATGGGGTAGTGGCCACCTTAGTTTCAGGGCTGCATATCTCAGCAAGCAACGGACCGATTGAAACGAATAATACAATATAGTGATATAGGCAATCGATGCCTTTTGGACTCTCCTCTTTCAAATGAGCTACTATTGTAGTACGTATTTGGTTCATCATTTGCTGACACAGCAAGTTGAAACGCGCCTAGGTGGCCGAGACTACCCCACAGTACCCTGTTTCTCTTTACCCTTGGCTATGTAGTACAAACAGAAAAAAAAGAAAAAAACCCACCAAAAAAAAAAAAAACCCTAGGTACTGTACGTGTCATCTATACAGGTTTTTGTCTGAGTCTGATGCCGTGGGCGTCAATGACTCCTCAAGTCGTCACCCGATGTCTTGGTTGCCATTCGGTTCCGGACCTCGCAACTGTATCGGCATGCGTTTCGCAGACATGGAGTTCAAAATGGCCGTGGTTCGCCTCTTGGCAAAGTTCCAACTGCATTTGGCTCCGGAGCACAAGGATAAGGTATATAGACCTATCTAATAATATTTATACTTACGTAGACATCGGCACGGTATTTGGGGGTCGGTGTGTAATTTTGGGGATCTCCATAGTAAAGCAAAGTATGAGCTATGGGGTATGTATGTAGTTTTTTCAATGTGGGAGTGGGGTTATGTGAGGGGATGGGTGGGGGTGTGCTTTGCGGTGTACGTTTATGCCCCCCAACCTGACCCCAGACCGACGTCTGCGGTATGTACGGCAATGCAGGAGCAGTTGGTAGGTTCATGGTATCCGATAAGAACCTGAGGCGCAAAATAATGCGACATTATGGGGCGCTACAGACGTGAACTCCGAATTCGCTTCGTTCGGAGCCCTGACTATGCTTCAACATGTAAAATCTCCGAGTTCGTTTCGAACTCGCTCTGTTTTTCGAAGTGTACGTACGTGTGAACAGGACAGTTTGTAACTCGGAGACGTGTGAACAACCGAATTACGCTCCGAATTCGGAGCCAAGTTGGAGGTAATTTCGGAGCACAACTCGGAGCGAAAAAGTTGGCAATTGCGCAGCAAATTTGCGACGCGGCGCGTATAGCATACTACAGAACGCACAGACGCTGGCGGATGTTGCAGATATTCAAAAGCGCACCAGTAAAGCAGAGAACAAGATGTGCATGTACGCAAGCATATGAGGAGAGAAGTAAGTCATCGCCAGGGTTCATACCGTGTCTTGAATGTCTCGAACGTCTCGAAATTTTGAAAAGTGTCTTGATTGTCTTGAAAATGTCTTTAAAAGTGATGGGCGTCTTGAAAAATTTTGCAATTTTTTTCTAATTTGAGTGCGAGTGGATACAGAAATTTTTTAGCGCTCTGTGTGGACTGTGGAGTCACACATTTTTCCTTTCGCTGTCTGTATGTTTGGTTTTGAATTAAAGGGGGATCTGGCGGGAATTTAGTATGGGAAGCGCATGTATGAGCAACGTGAGAGTGAGAGTGAGCGTGCAATGTGGGGAATGAAAGGCTGTGCTACTGTGAATAATATAGCGAATAGCGATGATACTCTGGTAATCATTAGTCAAGGCAAGGGTGTGGTACTTGTACTTTTTTGAAAGCCCTGGTAATATTTTGATTACTGGAATTCACTTATACCCACAGTATGGTTCATCCACTGCTATCTGTTACATTTCTAGACACGATTTTTATGGGGATTTGTGTAGGCATTTGAAAAAAATTTTCGCCTTCGGCGTGACCAGGGGGCTGTGCCCCCTGGATCCCCGCTGGGGGCTTGGCCCCCAGACCCCCATTGTCCTCCGGCGGCTGGGGCTCCGCCCCAGACCCCGTTGGGGGCTACACCCCCAATTCTTACTTCCTACTAAAAGTGTCTTTAAAATGTCTTTAAAACGACTGAGGCCGCCTTGGTATGAACCCTGCATCGCAGGCAGATGCGAAATAACAAGGCGAAAAGCCGTCGTCTTTGCTTGTACAAGGAACAGCAAGCAGCAGTAAAAGCCAGCTGGCGAACGCAACAAGCGAGCGCCGTCTCTCTTCTCTCTTTCTAACGCCCGCCCCGCCCCGTCTGAACACCAGGAGAGCGAGAGCGCGTTGTGTTATGTGTCGTGTGTGTGGGCCAGCAGCGGACGGGCGGGCTAGCGCGCCGGCCGGCCAGTTGATTTCTCTTTTCTCCTCGTGTGGAACGACCGAAAAGAAGCGCCGCAAGCTCGTGTGGCGCAGTGAGTGGAAGCTTGTTTTCGGCTGTTGTTTCTCTTCTGTACACACGATGTAATACTGTTGCAGTTATTATTCTCTGCTTTTGTACACCTTTTGGTTTATTCAGCCGACCGACTTTTATCTTGTCGGTAGGTCCTTTCCTTATTCAGCTAAATTCGTGCGCTCAACAGCTAAGGATTATGAATCATATGGCTACGCTCGCAGCTCATATTTCTCTGCGCCCTGATGTATGTACATATATGCTTGTTTAGCCGTCTGATCTGCGCCAGCTTTTCCTAACCTTTATCTTGTCTATTATCAGGAATTCATATCTATCGCGCTCGCGCCGTGTATTGTGCTGCAAAAAGTATCTACGTGTGAGCGACCGAAAAAACTCGCCGCGTTTGTACGGAGGAAAAACGGTTACGTACTGTTTGGCAAATTTAAATTGTTTGTTTTGTTTGGCAAATTGTTATTAAAACAGCCAAATTTCGCTCCGAATTCGGAGGCTCCTCGGAGCGAACTCGCTCGGAGCAAACTCGGAGAACGTCTGAGCTCTGAAGATCCCGCTTTGACATACTACCAGAGACTCTGTTCTGTGGCATGTACTGCATGTCTGCATATCTTCCAAAATGTATTATTTTGCGCCTCTTCCAGCTGAATTTTGGGACCCAAAAAGAAAACTATAGGGAGCCATGTTATGTTCTACTCCACATATCACTTACGACCTAGCCCCAAGGCGGATGGTCAAAAGGGGCATAATACCGAAATTTTTGAAAAGCAGTTTTTCCGAAAATAAGACCGTTCGAAAATGGGCACTTTTTGTTTTAACACATACTCCCATCTGGCGTCATTGTTGGGCAACAACTTCCTTCATTTGTTGTCGGTTTTGTTGTCCGTTTTCTTGTTTGTTGTCCGTTTTTATAGGGGTGTTGACGAACGACAACAAAACTGACAACACCCATATAAAACGGACAACAAACAACAAAACGGACAACAAAACCGACAACAAACGAACGAGTTGTTGGCAACAATGACGCCAAGTAGGGGTATATGTTAATTTTAGGACTTGTATGTGCAGTTGGATGGCTTTGTGATGCGTCCTGGCAAGGGAGTGCATGTGCGCTTAACTACACGATAAGAATTAGTTTCACATTATTGTTGGTAGGAATTTTGGACACTTGAACTACGTACGTACATACTTTTTGTTAGAGACGGAAACGCATACTGTTTGTTTAGCGGTTTTTTATCGAATAATGGATTACAAAGCGTGATCTCGCTTTGCATTTTGCTATGCTGTGATATGTTATTCACTTACTATTTCTGATGATAGTGTTCATGATTGTTCGGGTCTTTTGATTCATGCAGGTTTGATAGCTGTGATTTTTGCCTCAGCCAGTATTTTGTCAGTCTTGTTTGCTTTATCTTGCAGAAGCAGAACAATAAATTACTTGCCGTGACCTTTGGCTACTGTAGAGTAGAGACAGAAGACTTACCCCCATCTGCATTATCTAACAAAATTATTCCGTGCATCAGTGGCACGCCCTCATTGCTTTTATATTTCCATTTGCATGTCTGATGTTGCTCTGTTGGTGGTGTGATTGGAAAGGTCACGAATATAAGTTGAATTGAGAAATAAAATCTTGTGACATGAACCCGTGCCACAAAAAGAAGAATGGACGTAAGCGGCGTGGTGGCGTGATCGAACCACCGATACCGATCCAGTGGAACCGCAAAGAAGTTCGGATTTCCTGTCAGTATGCTGGATTACCTGATATTGGTGCTGGTGTTTTTGGCCGTCCTGTTTTGGTGGTAAGGAAAATATTTTCTTCTTTTTAGTTAAGAATTTTATACGTGTCTTCTTGACGCTGCTACAGTATCTGATTGTTCTGTACACAGGAGGCGAAGTCGTCTGTTGGCGCTGAGAGATAAACTGGGCGTTCCCGGACCAAAAGCCTCTTTTTGGACGGGAAATATTTCAGAAATGATTCAGGCTGCAGCAAAAGTATGCTGCTCTGTGTATGTACGGTAGTATGTAACGTAGTATTGTACATACATACTGTGCGTGTAGATACCTACATGCATGTACTGTATACGTACGTAACGTACTGGTATGTGTGATGTAATGTAGTATATATGTAGGTGTATGTACATGGATCAGCAAAAAGAAAGAATACTGAGTTATTATCGATGGTATGCATGCATTTGTACGTACGTCAGGCTATCGACAGCGTAATTTTTTCAGCACGATGGATTTCTTGACTTGTTCAGTGGTTGGAGAAAGCAATATGGGGACCGGTTTGGGTATGTGCGTGGCATTACAATATGTTCAATCGACAATAATGCCGCGTTCACCATACGTCTGTATGTCTGACGTCAGGCTATTAGGAGTACAGGGGCACCACAAACGACCATGTACTCCTAGATACATCGGACGTATTGTATGTTGAACGCGGCATGATGCGCACACAGTATGGCTGTATGGATGAGTTGCGGTAACGCGATTCGGTTGGTCGATAGTGACCCCGTGGTTTTTAGTGAAAGTTTGAATCGGCGCCTGCGGGGTCGTCGACCTTGTTCAATCAATCATCTGGGAGCGGAAAAGGAGCGAGTGAAAAGAAGAATTGACAACAAGTGACGTCGACGACCCCGCAGATAGACACCGATCCAAACTTTCACTAATTACCGTGGGGTCGCTATTGACCAAGTCCAACCCAATCCCGTTACCGCGACTCGTAAATAATACTGTACGAATTGTGTGCAGGTTCTACTTTGGCAGCCAGTTACAAATAGTCTTCTTTGACCTGGATGATGTGAGTGAAATTTTGGTGAAACAATTCTCATCCTTCACGGATCGTTTGGTATGTAAAAAGGCAGTAAATCTGCGGTACATCTCTTGCTATTGAATCTTGCGAAAAGGAATCAGTTAGGGTACTGTGGTGTAAACCCGGACTGATGGGAAAGTGCAACTAAACTTGAGCGAAATTTTCAACCCAACTGTGATTGTCTCAATAGCTCTGCTGGATGAAAAAATCTTGGCGTATCCGGTTTTACCCCACACTACACTACCCGTTTATGATATCAATGGATAATTCGGGCTATTTAGACCTTATTAAAAATTGCGAGAGGGTTGTAGAAGGGTTAATAAACCCAGCAAATGTACTACAACCAGACAGCAGAGCGCACAAAAATCACATTCATTTTACACCATTGTCAATTTTCTTTTTTTCCAATCCTGGAAAATGGTTTTGGGTGGCCCGAATTATCCCCCTCCCCCGACCCGAATTGATCCGCAGGTTTTGTCGTCAATAAAAGTTCTATAGTCTGGCCAGAGGGAGTTGTCCATGGGGCTCAAGTCGTACTGTGGTGAGGGTGCCTAGAACCAGCGGGTGACGGATGGCAAGGGGCGCTGCATATGCGGGTACATATAGCAGGCACTTGCGAGGGAACTCTTCTCCGGCGGCATAGCTCAATCGGTAGAGCATTGGCACGGGAAGCCGAAGGTTGCGGGTTCGAGCCCCGCTGTCCCGGCGAGTTTTCCTTTCCCTAGGAATTGGGACTTCCGTTCACCTCGCGACAAATGGCGAGCGCACCAGGACCCTCCCGTCCTCGCCACCCTAGGTGGCGCTCTTAGTGGTGGGGGGATGTGGTGAGGGTGCCTAGAACCAGCGGGTGACGGATGGCAAGGGGCGCTGCATATGTGGGTACATATAGCAGGCACTTGCGAGGGAACTCTTGTCCGGCGGCATAGCAATCGGTAGAGCATTGGCACGGGAAGCCGAAGGTTGCGGGTTCGAGCCCCGCTGTCCCGGCGAGTTTTCCTTTCCCTAGGAATTGGGACTTCCGTTCACCTCGCGACAAATGGCGAGCGCACCAGGACCCTCCCGTCCTCGCCACCCTAGGTGGCGCTCTTAGTGGTGGGGGGATGTGGTGAGGGTGCCTAGAACCAGCGGGTGACGGATGGCAAGGGGCGCTGCATATGCGGGTACATATAGCAGGCACTTGCGAGGGAACTCTTGTCCGGCGGCATAGCTCAATCGGTAGAGCATTGGCACGGGAAGCCGAAGGTTGCGGGTTCGAGCCCCGCTGTCCCGGCGAGTTTTCCTTTCCCTAGGAATTGGGACTTCCATTCACCTCGCGACAAATGATGGCAAGGGGCGCTGCATATGCAGGTACATATAGCAGGCACTTGCGAGGGAACTCTTGTCCGGCGGCATAGCTCAATCGGTAGAGCATTGGCACGGGAAGCCGAAGGTTGCGGGTTCGAGCCCCGCTGTCCCGGCGAGTTTTCCTTTCCCTAGGAATTGGGACTTCCGTTCACCTCGCGACAAATGGCGAGCGCACCAGGACGGGAGGGTAGTTTGCATGTATACTTCTGCTAAATAGGAGTACACGTTGCACTGACAAAAACCTTCACGTGTGAACGTATTTTACGCAACGCGCCTTGAATTTCATACTAGCCAACTCTTACTGGCCAGACATAGTTGCCATCTTTCTGTTTCAGAATATGACATTGAGTCAAGGCAGTATTCAGGAGAAGGGCATTATTCACTTGAGGGGCCAAGAGTGGAAGGAGATGCGTAATACGCTGACGCCCACGTTTAGCCCCGCCAAAATGCGCCAAATGTCCAGTACTATCGGGCCCAAATTGGACATATTCATCTCGAAAATGGAACAGTACGCAGGCGCCGGGAAGGACTTTGATATTTACGAGTGAGTGAGTATGACTACATGTCGATAAAGAATTTTGACGTTCCGCATTCCGTATGGCGATAGCCGGGCCCCGAAAAGGGTGGAGAGAAATAGGACCGAACGGGAATCGAACCACCCGCTACCCTCAGTCACAGCTGTGGACTTAGGCACATGGGCACGTGCCGGTCCAAGGACAGATTGGCTAAACTCGCCTTACATTATCTATATAGTTTCCAGGTTCCAGTTGATGGGGTGCAGGGCTTCAGTCATGATCCACCCCGCTCTGCGCAGGCTGAATTGAATTTATACCCATTGCAGAACCCCTGAGAACAGAGTCTTGCTCAGTACCTCCCCAGACTCTTGATGAGTCTGAGGAGATCCTGCCCACTCAGGCCACAGATGTCCTTAGCTGTGAGGCTGTCCACACCCATGGCCTGAATCCTTTGGTAACTCAGTGCTACACACTCTCCCAAATGGTGGAGTGCTGTTTCATCCTCCTCCTTGCATAGGGGGCACACTGGATCAGGTGCCACACCTATGGTGAAGAGGTGCCTTCTCACAGAGCAGTGGCCTGTCAACAGTCCCACTACTGTGCGAAGTCTTGCCCTTGGAAGCTGCAGGAGACACCGGGCTCGCTTGAGGTCAATCCCCCCAAGCAGCTCCTTAGCCTGCCTGCATCCAAGGGCCCCCTGCCAGTGGACAGTGTGCTGCTGCCTCAGCCAGACAGTAAGTGCCTGTTTGACCACAGACAGTGCAACACCCACCCCTCCCTCCTTCTCTTCCTCCTCCAACTCTGAGCAGGAAGCCTCTTTTGCAAGGGCATCTGCTGCCTCATTGCCCTCCACACCCACATGGGCTGGAACCCATGTGAGCTGAACTTCACTGCCTTCTGCAAGCCACTGCAGAGCCTGGAAGCATCTGACCACAAGGGTAGAGCTCACCTTAGGCTGTGCTAAGGCCTGCAGGGCAGCCTGACTATCTGAGCAGATTCTAACTGAGCTGCCCCCAAGCCCAAGCTCCTCCAGCCTTTCAACACAGGCCAGAATAGCCCACACCTCTGCCTGTGGCACAGTAACATGAGACCTGAGAGGGATACTAAGACCCTCCCCAGATCCCCCAAGTGCACCCCTGCTCCTGAGGACCCATCTACACAGGATCCATCTGTGTAGACATACACAGACCCTGTGGATGGGAGTGCCCCACTCAGCCATTCCTCCCGTGGAGGAAAGCACACCTTGAACTGCCGTCCAAAGGTAAACACAGGCAGGCACCGGTCACTTGGGAGTTTCATGATAGGGAACTCCCCCATCATGTCACCCTTCAAGCAACAGTGCCCCACCTCTGTGCCCCCTCTGCCCCAAGCCCCAGCCTTTACCAGCCGGTAGCATGCGGCCCTTGCCTCCCGTAGGAGAAAAAGATGCAATGGAGGTAAGGCAAGAGCCACCTCCAATGCTGCTGTGGGTGCAGTTCTCATGACCCCAGTAGCAGCCACACACAAGCAAGGCGTTGGAGTTTCCTCTGCCTCTCCTGTGCAGTCACCAACTTGAGTCGTGGCCACCACACCACCACAGCATAACTGACCCGAGGCCGAATTACAGCCTGGAAAAGCCACATCAAGACCTTGGGAGAAAGACCCCAGGTCTTGCCCACTGCCCTCCGGCACGGCCATAAAGTTGCCAGTGCCATAACTATAGTTTACTTACACTACTGGCCTCGTTCGCTATTGCCATTCATTCCTGTTATTGCGATACATACGCAGTATGTCACAGAATGATGTTATGTTCACATATTACGCCTGGCGCAGCTTATTCAAATTTATATTCCGACGTCTGCCGGTTTATGTGAGCGTACCATGATCCGCGTTCGGAACAGACGTGTACGACGTAGATGGATACCCATTGCGTACAAACTTCCAAAAAGCCCTGTTACCCTGTGCACGTTTTATTTTCTGTCTTCAATATTGTGTTCCTCAGGTCTTTTCAACGTCTAACCCTGGACGTGATTGGCGAATGCGCCTTCGCTATGCACGTGAATTGTCAGACAGATGAGCAGGACAAGTTCTACATGAGCAGTCGCAATTTCTTCAATAAAACAGAAATGCGAAAGTCTCCATTGATTGCCTTGGCAGGTATGTACATACGTATATAAATGCGTAGCCTTAAGCATTATTTTTTATGGAACAGTACCTATACCCATGTAGAGTAGCTACAGCAGAAATGCACTTCAAAAAGGCAGTAATCATACATTTTTGATGCTGTCGCCTGTCTTTTGCCATGTTCTTCTTGAATTGGCTAAGCAAAAGTCTCGGTATGGTAAACATCATGGTGTGATGTACTGTCATCGTTTGTTGTTTTTTTTAAGGAATGTTTCGGGAACTGGATTGGCTCTTTTCCAAGGTGCGTCCATTCACTGCTTTGGGTCGAGCTGAAGGTTATCTCATCTCTGGACTGGAGAAAGTTGTCAGACAGCGGCTACTATACTACAAGGTTGCTTGTGCGCTGAAACTTTCTGGGTGGTCGCGAGCTGACACTCTTTAATTTGTTTCCACTGTTCTCAGTGCATGGGGTCACCGATCAAAACATACACTGAATATTACATTGTGCAAATCAGAGGGCTTAGCTCCCGACTACCCAGAAATGTTCAGCGCAACTGGTCGATATACGGAAACCCTGTTCTCAAAAGGAAGGATGATATGTGCGTTTGTTTTGTTCCAGGCTTTCAAAAGCGTTGACTTTCTTCAGTTGTTGGTGGAACAGAATGAGGAATTGACTAGAGCGAAGGACAAAGTAAGTAGGGTTTCGTGGGGTAAAGTCGGTCAAAATTAATTACGGACACCTTATTTACTACTTGCGTTATCATTCCTGGGTGGTCGCGAAGTGGCCCCGATTCATTACCAGCCGAAACAGCAAAGTTACGAGTTCACCCAGATTCTCGTTTCTGGGTGAACTTGTGACTTTGATGTTTCGGCTGGGCATGAACTGGGGCCACCTTGTGACCATCCAGGAATAATACCTAACGCAAGTAGCGAATGGTAGCATTCCCCTATGTATGGACAATATGCGGTGACGCGATTGGGTTGGTCGATAGCGACCCCGCGGTATTTAGTGAAAGTTTGGATCGGTGCCTGCGGGGGCGTCGACCTTGTTCAATCATCTGTGAGTGGAAAAGAAGCGAGTGAAAAAAAAATTGACAAGAAATAACGTGACGATTCCGCAGGCACTGATCCAAACTTTCACTAAATACTACCGCAGGGTCGCTGATCGACCAACCCGATCGCGTTACCGCATATCGTAAATATCCAGCTGCTTGACTTGGTGCATATTTTTGTGTTGTTGGCAGTTTTCCAAAGGAGTGGCGATGGACGCTGACTGTATCACGGCGAATTCTTTCGTATTTCTGTTGGCTGGATTCGAAACGACGAGCACTGCGCTGGGGTTCACCGCATGGCTCCTTGCCAAACATCAGCACGTACAGGATAAACTGCGCGCCGAGTTGGACGAAGCTTTGAAAGTGCAACAGCAAGTATCACACGTAAAACAGTGTTGCAAAAGCATGTACTGTATTGTGTGTTTTGTACGTACAACGGTGGTTTGAGAACACGGCACGGCAATATATTTTAGGATGTTGTGGATTATGATTTTGTGAGAAAACTGCCTTACTTGGACGCCGTTTTCAAGGAGTCATTGCGACTTTATCCGCCAGTTGTCGGGTACGTAACCTAACGTAAATAAATACACCATTCTGGGCTGGGTCTGTCAGTCTTTCTTGCTGTTGTGTTCTTTTCTTAGATATTTAGACATTATTGGGGCGCTTCAGACGTTCTCCGAGTTTGCTCCCAGCGAGTTCGCTCCGAGGAGCCTCCGATCTCGGAGCGGTTTTTTGCTACACGCACCGTATTATTTACCCCTACCCCCTATTCATAGCCCCATATGTTCTGTAGGGTTTATATATAAGCTGGTCATAAGCTACCCATAGCCCAAGCTAAGATGCCTATAAGCCTGCTTGGGTGTGTGTGTATTGTACTAGAATAACAAGATGCCTATAACCCCTCCGCCGCGACACCGCTTCTGAAAGAAAAACCTATCTCCAAAAGGTAGTGTGTGTGTATTGTCCACTAGAATAACACAAGGTTTAACCTCAATTATGCCCTAAAACACGTGCTTTTGACCTAAAAAAATATGCCACTGCGCACCTCTCAAAGACATACAAAATGTTCCATGCGTAGCCCCCCCCCTATGCCTAGCCCCAAATAGAGGACCTGTCAATTTTTGCATAGCCCCACAGGTAAATGCGGTAACCGTTCTAGCAGCACATAGTATTGTAAAACTTTACAGAGTTGGCAGTTACGTACATGATGAAGAAATTTGGGCGAAAATCAATATCCTCTCGGCCGTTGTCCGGCACTTGCATATTCTCGCTACTACGCTGCTGCTAAAACTTTTCGGTCGCCGATCTTTTCCACAGATCACGCAATTAGTAGCAGCGGACATAGTACGTAGGTCAAAATTGAGCGTGCGTGCATACGTACGGTTATGGGCTGGGCACACATTGCAAAGAAATTTGAAGGAACCATTTCCTGTTCTCATAAATAAAAAAAATATGACGTAGTTTGTGGCCTCGCACAAAGTGACCACGACCAAGATTAGAAAGGCGACCACTAAGTTTCGTGCGGAGTCCAATCGATAGAGGGCCACGCCTACTGCCAACTCTGTAAAGTTAGACAATACACGGCGCGCTTCTTTTCGGTGGTTCCCCGTTCCGCAGGGAGAGAAAGAGAAAGCAACTGGCTGGCTGGCTGGCTGGCCGCGCGCTAGCCCGCCCATCCGCTGCTGGCCCACTCGCCACATGAAACAACGCGCGCGGCGCGGCGCTCTGCCTCTGTCTCGTTGTGTTCAGTTCAGACGGGGAGAGCGAAGAGAGACGGCGCTTGGCTTGTTACGTTCGCCAGCTGCTGCTGCTTGCTGTTCCTTGAACATGGACGGCTTTTCGCCTTGTTATGTTTGTCATGAGCGATGACTTTTCGCTGTTCTCTCTTGTCTTATTAAAATGCGATGTCAGGTAGTATTGAGAATTGCGTGCACAGGGGGGTAATTTTCAGTTTTGCGTTGATGACGTGAGCTGATAGCCCAATTGATTTGACGTATTTTACAAAAAGACCGGGTCAACAATTCCCATCCAGTCCTGAGATACAGGCCTCAAAGTTGACCACAATTTGACCCTGATTTTTCACTTTTTTCACACAAAAATGGGGATAAATAGCCCCACAGTGGTGGGGCTTCGGGGCTAAAAATTTGTACACACATAGACCCTATGGGGGTACATGTTCAGACAAATTATGAGCCCTCTAGTCCTCTTGGTTCAGGAGTTAAAGCTGTTTTTGCTGAAAATCCGAAAATTGGAATTTTTCCATATTTTTCAAAATTTTGAGAGAGTTAGTTCGTGTGCCATATATGAGTTTCTTTTCAAATGTAGCCTATCTTGTAGCAAATTTTCTGCTCTACAAGATTCAGAAATAAAACAGCCGGCACATGGACTAACTCTCTCAAAATTTTGAAAATTATGAAAAAATTCCAATTTTCGGATTTTCAGCAAAAACAGCTTTAACTCCTGAACCAAGAGGACTAGAAGGCTCATAATTTGTCTGAACATGTACCCCCATAGGGTCTATGTATGTACAAATTATTAGCCCCGAAGCCCCACTGTGGGGCTATTTACCCCCATTTTTGTGTGAAAAAAGTGAAAAATCAGGGTCAAATTGTGGTTAACTTTGAGGCCTTGTATCTCAGGACTGGGTGGGAATTTTCGACCCGGTCTTTTTGTAAAATACGTAAAATCAGTTGGGCTATCAGCTCTCGTCATCAACGCAAAACTGAAAATTACCCCCCCCCCCCTGTCCGCGGTACTGTACAGCAATACTGAATCCTTCCAGACATCGCGTTTTAATATGCTTACATACATGCACATCTTGTTCACTGCTTACTTTCTGGTGCGCTTTTGAATATTTGCAACATCCGCCAATCGATTGTTGACGCGTCTTCGAGTATTATAACAAACTGTCCTGGAAAACCGGCTAGCTGTCATGATCAAAAGGGGAAATTGTGTGACTGAGGTCATCCGAGTGTGTAGTCAAATGGTTAAGGCGCTCGGCTGGAACTCGAGAGGTCCAGGGTTCGATTCCCTGGCACATTCGGCAAATTTTCCTTCTCGACTGCTCACACGTACAGTACATTTTGGAAAACAAAGCGATTTCGGTGCTACCTCGGAGATTTTACATATTAGGAGCATAGTCAGGGCTCGGAGTTCACGTCTGAAGCGCTCCATTATATTTCACTGTAGATACCGTCTTTTGTGTACTCTTCTTGTTCAGGTTCATTGTGCGCACCTGTGTACGAGAGTGCGAAGTGCGCGGATTGCGTTTGGTGCCCGGCGTCCAAGTGTCCGTGCCTGTCTACGGTATCCATAGGGATCCGAACGTCTGGTCGAACCCCGACGACTTTCTTCCTGAACGGTAAAGTGTCTCGTGCGTAGTTGCGGAGTCATATTATTTGCGTGGGTTTGGTTTGGTGGTTACATACATACATATGAGTGGGGTATGTCTGCATCAAACAAAGTTGAGGCGTAATTTCATTCCTTTTTGGGGCACCATAGCACCCCTTTGTTCTTCGTAGGGTACAATGGGGTAGTGGCCACCTTAGTTTCAGGGCTGCATATCTCAGCAAGCAACGGACCGATTGAAACGAATAATATAGTGATATAGGCAATCGATGCCTTTTGGACTCTCCTCTTTCAAATGAGCTATACTATTGTAGTACGTACATATTTGGTTCATCATTTGCTGACACAGCAAGTTGAAAGGCGCCAATGGCCGAGACTACCCCACAGTACCTTGTTTCTCTCTACCCTCCTTGGCTATGTACTGTATTGTACAACTTTACAGAGTTGGCAGTTACGTACATGATGAAGAAATTTGGGCGAAAATCGATATCCTCTCGGCCATTGTCCGTCACTTGCATATTCTCGCTACTACGCTGCTACTAAAACTTTTCGGTCGCCGATCTTTTCCACAGATCACGCAATTAGTAGTACGCACACGAATAGTACGTTGGTCAAAATTGAGCGTGCGTGCGTACGTAATTTGAAAGCTAAAGGCGATGTTGGGCAAGTTTTGTGCTGCGTTTCTCATAAATAAAAAAATATGACGTAGTTTGTGTCCTCCCACAAAGTGACCACGACCAAGATTAGAAACGCGACTACAAAGTTTCGCGCGGAGCCCAATCGATAGAGGGCTACGCCTACTGCCAACTCTGTAAAGTTAGACAATACGTACCCATATCCATTATACAGGTTTTTGTCTGAGTCTGATAACGTGGGCGTCAATGAGTCCTCAAGTCGTCATCCGATGTCTTGGTTGCCATTCGGTTCCGGACCTCGCAACTGTATCGGCATGCGTTTCGCAGACATGGAGTTCAAAATGGCCGTGGTTCGCCTCTTGGCAAAGTTCCAACTGCATTTGGCTCCGGAGCACAAGGATAAGGTATATAGACCTATCTAATAATATTTATACTTACGTAGACATCGGCACGGTATTTGGGGGTCGGTGTGTAATTTTGGGGATCTCCATAGTAAAGCAAAGTATGAGCTATGGGGTATGTAGTTTTTTCAATGTGGGAGTGGGGTTGTGAGGGGATGGGTGGGGGTGTGCTTTGCGGTGTACGTTTATGCCCCCCAACCTGACCCCAGACAAACGTCTGCGGTATGTACGGCAATGCAGGAGCAGTTGGTAGGTTCATGGTATCCGATAAGAACCTGAGGCGCAAAATAATGCGACATTATGGGGCGCTACAGACGTGAACTCAGAATTCGCTTCGTTCGGAGCCCTGACTATCCTTCAACATGTAAAATCTCCGAGTTCGTAGTTCGTTTCGAACTCGCTCTGTTTTTCGAAGTGTGCGTGTGAACAGGACAGTTTGTAACTCGGAGACGTGTGAATAACCGAAGTATTAGCCAAGTCGGAGATAATTTTGGAGCACAACTCGGAGCGAAAAAGTTGGCAATTGCGCAGCAAATTTACGATGCGGCGCCTATAGCATAATACAGAACGCACAGACGCTGGCGGATGTTGCAGATATTCAAAAGCGCACCAGTAAAGCAGTGAACAAGATGTGCATGCGTGTACGCAGGCATAATATTACGGCGTAATTACGGCATAATATTACGGCATAATATTACGGCATTACGACATAATAATATTACGTATTACGGCATAATATTACGGCAAAAGCGCACCAGTAAAGCAGTGAACAAGATGTGCATGCGTGTACGCAGGCATAATATTACGCAGGCGTAAAAAATTTTTTAGTTTCGCTAAATCTAAATTAAAATACAGTAACCCTGTTGGCGCGTTACGTCGTTCGGATGGTGCACTGACTACTGCTGATGTTGAGAAGTGCCAGTTGCTAAACGATGGTTTCTGTGGAGTGTTTACTGCTGACAATGGAACTAGGCCTGACTTTCCTAGGCGTGTGTCTGCTGACATTTGTAAAGATACTTTGGACCTACGCCCCCATGTTGTTTGTGCGGCCATTAAGAAACTGCCTAACAAATGTTCTAGGAGTCCGGATGGCTTTCCGGCATTTTTTCTCAGGTCTATTGTCAATTTTTCTTGCACAAATGCTGACGGTACGGTAGGAGCTCACGACATAGATTGCTGCATTTGTCACCCTCTTAGTATCCTATTGAGACAAAGTTTTGTTGAAGGCGCGCTGCCAAAAATTTGGCTGACGGCAGATGTAATCCCGCTATATAAAAAAGGGGACGTGACTGAAGTGCTTAATTACCGGCCAATTAGCTTAACATGTGTGTTGTGTAAGGTTCTAGAGAGTATTGTTAAGTCGGAAATGACGTCATATTTGCTTCAACATAGATTAATCACCAAACATCAGCATGGTTTTTTGGCCCGAAAATCTGTAACCACCCAACTTTTAGAATGTTTGGATTTTTGGACAGATGCTATCGATAACAAGAAGTGTGTAGACGCGATTTATTTGGACTTTAAAAAAGCGTTCGATAGTGTAAGCCACCCGAAATTAATCTTGAAATTGAAATCCTACGGTATTGAGGGACCCTTATTAAAATGGATTTCTGCATTTCTGAGAAATCGTATGCAGCGAGTATTTGTAGGCAGTGCTTTTTCTAGTTATCAGCCAGTTAGCAGTGGAGTTATTCAAGGAAGTGTACTAGGACCTTTATTGTTTTTGCTCTACGTGAACGATATGGTCGAAATTGTTCCACATTCCACTAGTGCTAAGTTATTCGCGGATGATGTAAAGCTGTATACTACTGTTTCTTCTGACATAAATGTGCCTAGTCCTCTAGTTGAAGCCTTAGAAAATATTTCTAGCTGGATTAAAACGTGGCAAATGAGCATAGCCTCTAGCAAATGTGTCGTACTCAGCTTAGGTAAAAAAAATCCGAAACGCGATTATTTCATTGACAATGCTGTACTACAAAATGAAACATCTGTCCGCGATCTAGGCGTCATAATGACCAGTAAATTGTCGTTTTCTGAGCATTGTGCCCGCATAAGTAATCTAGCATTGACTGCAGTTGGCAAGCTATTTCGAGTGTTCTCGTCCACAGATTGCTTTTTACTAGTGCGTGCTTACTGTATTTTTGTGCGGCCTATACTCGAAACTTTTCCTCAGGTATGGAACCCACTTATGAAAAAAGACATTCGCCGGCTAGAGCGCGTACAAATACGGTTTGTTCAACGTGTCTGTGCCAGATGTAGGGTTATGAACTACAACCATCCTTTTCCGTATGTGTCTCATTCATACCAAATGCAGTGCAAATTCCTAGGACTTCATAGCTTAGAATACCGCCGTATGGTCCATGACCTTACTTTCTGTTACAAACTTCTGAATGGCGCCACAGCAGTAAATTGTAATGATCTTCTTGTCGTCAATGCAAATAAAACCAGGGCCGGATCTCGTTGTAAACTTGCAGCAAAAAATTCTAACCTTGATGTTAGAAAGTTTTTCTATGGCAACCGTATTGTAAATTGTTGGAATCAGCTTGATGTGCGTACGGTTCGCTCCAACTCGCTAGCTTCTTTTTCTGCATCCCTCGGCAAACACTCAGAAATTGAGCCGCTCCTCCGGGTTTACAAATTTTAACTTTGCCTATTTATAGCCTATTGCCTAGTATAGCACTGTATTATACATATTTTTATGCTTGTTAGTTTGACAAATCTTCACCTAAGGTCTGTACAGCTTGTTCTGTGGTACTACTATGCTGTACGTACTATGTGTCCACATATCCGTACATTGTTGTGTAGTCTACAGTGCATTGTGCTGTTATAGACTGGTGTGTTCTCTCTTTTTTCATCTGCTTGTTGAATAAAGACTTTCATTCATTCATATGAGGAGAGAAGTCATCGCAGGCAGATGCGAAATAACAAGGCGAAAAGCCGTCGTCTTTCCTTGTTCAAGGAACAGCAAGCAGCAGTAAAAGCCAGCTGGCGAACGCAACAAGCGAGCGCCGTCTCTCTTCTCTTCTCTCTTTCTATCGCCCGCCCCGCCCCGTCTGAACACCACGAGAGCGAGAGCGAGAGCGCGTTGTTTTATGTGTCGTGTGTGTGGGCCAGCAGCGGACGGTCGGGCTAGCGCGCCGGCCGGCCAGTTGATTTCTCTTTTCTCCTCGTGTGGAACGACCGAAAAGAAGCGCCAACGCCAAGTTTGTGTGGCGCAGTGAGTGGAAGCATGTTTTCGGCCGTTGTTTCTCTTCTGTACACACGATGTAATACTGTTGCAGTTATTATTCTCTGCTTTTGTACACCTTTTGGTTTATTCAGCCGACCGACTTTTATCTTGTCGGTAGGTCCTTTCCTTATTCAGCTAAATTCGTGCGCTCAACAGCTAAGGATTATGAATCATATGGCTACGCTCGCAGCTCATATTTCTCTGCGCCCTGATGTATGTACATATATGATTGTTTAGCCGTCTGATCTGCGCCAGCTTTTCCTAACCTTTGTCTTGTCTATTATCAGGAATTCATATCTATCGCGCTCGCGCCGTGTTTTGTGCTGCAAAAAGTATCTACGTGTGAGCGACCGAAAAAACTCGCCGCGTTGTACGGAGGAAAAACGGTTACGTTCTGTGAACAGCCGAATTTCGCTCCGAATTCAGAGGCTCCTCGGAGCGAACTCGCTTGGAGCAAACTCGGAGAACGTCTGAAGCGCCCCATTGATCTTAGTACCAGAGACTCTGTTCTGTGGCATGTACTGTATGTCTGCATATCTTCCAAAATGTATTATTTTGCGCCTCTTCCAGCTGAATTTTGGGACCCAAAAAGAAAACTATAGGGAGCCATGTTATGTTCTACTCCACATATCACTTACGACCTAGCCCCAAGGCGGATGGTCAAAGGGGCATGGGCATAAAACCGAAATTTTTGAAAAGTTTTTCCGAAAATAAGACCGTTCGAAAATGGGCACTTTTTGTTTTAATTTTAGGACTTGTATGTGCAGTTGGATGGCTTTGTGATGCGTCCTGGCAAGGGAGTGCACGTGCGCTTAACTACACGATAAGAATTGGTTTCAAATTTATGGTAGGAATTTTGGACACTGAACTAAGTAGGCCTACATACTTTTTATTAGACGGAAACACATACTGTTTGTGCTTAGCGATTTTTTATCGAATAAACGCTTACAAAGCGTGATCTCGCATCACGTGTTCTTTTGCTGTAGCTGTGATATGTGATTCACTTCTTATTTCTGATCATGAATGTGTTCATTTTATTCGGGTCCTTTGATTCGTGTAGGTTTGATCGGGCTGTGATTTTTGCCTCAGCCAGTGTTTTGTCAAAGTCTTTATTTGCTTTATCTTGCAGAAGCAGACCTATAAATTACTTCTCATTCAATAGCCTACGTCACATTCTTTCGGGATACTGTAGTAACCGTCTGTAAAATCTGTTATTTTATTATTTCTGTTCAGGCTGGCAGAGAGTTTTTAGCGTTTTCGTTCCGACGAGCACAAGGTTTACTTCTGTTCGTCTAAAATAAGCTAATTATCCTAACCTTACTTTTCTTCATCATGCACGCCAATTGAATAGAAGTGGTAGAATATGAGGACTGTTCCTCATTTGTAGTGCCTTCTCTTTCCTTTCAATCCTTTCTCTTGCGAAGGTGTCAAAAGGGAGGGTTTCTTTCTATTCTATGCGTCTGGGAAGTGTGAAGGGCAAGTTTGGTACATACCCCAGTATATCGACCAGTTGCGCTAAGAAATAAAGAGTGGTCGCGAACTGACCCTCTCTATGTTACAATGTTCAATACGTTTTTTGTTCGATTAGGGGGAATGGCAAATGCACCGAAAAACTGTATTTTGAAAAATACGAAATGGGTCAGCTCGCTCGCCGACGCCCATAATTTTATAGCGCAACTGCTCACTATTCTGTGCGCAGTGATGGAAGGAATACACATACACGGGAAGTCAAGGTGGGTGGGTTTTCTGGTTTCGATGTGTGTACGTAGGTAGAAGAAACAGGCGGCTATTTTATCTTGCCGCCTGACGAAATGCCGGTAGCGTCGTTCGACGTGTCCGGTGGTCCGGTCACTTTGTAAATAAATAAATATTTATTCGCCCGTTTTTATTCACAATAAACTCGGAGGCGGTGTTCTGTTTTATCCTCTCGACGGACGACGACTGTCACATCCATTTTGACATTGATTTGTTTTACTTTCTCTTGTCGCAACTAATAAAACATTTGGCAAAAAATACTCTAAATTCCATACATTGCGATATTCCACCATCATGCTGCTATTGCTTCTTGGATTCTTCACTTGTGTTTTGCTCCTTGGAATATGGTGATTATTATAACCAACGACAGTCAGTTGTTTGTTGACTACCAAGACCTTATGGGCCAATCTTGTATTTTGAAAAGCAAATACTGTGAGTTACGAATGTGTGTACTGAATGTTCATGTAGGTGCAGACAAAAGAGATTTCAATGGCGACAACGTTTGGGCATCAGTGGCCCACCCACTCATCCCATTGTGGGCAATGTGCTGCAGATTTATGCCCATATGATAAAGGTACAGCTATGCAGGTACTGCGTACGTACGTATGGCAATAGCGTCCGAGGCCAGTAGTGTACGTAAACTATTGTAGTTCTTGGTATGTCCTTGGAATGCAAAGCAGACAACGTGCATAGGCTACGACCTGTTGCAATCCTAGGAGCATAGTGTGACCATGGAAGCTTTTCATTATTTTTTCTATGTTTCAGCGGGATTCAGGGATGTTGGATTTATTTGTACGGTGGAAGGAAGAATACGGGAACGTTTACGGGTATGAAAATTTTAATGGTTCTACACAAGGAGTTCTTCCCTGTCCAACAGTTGCCCCAGGCTTATTGGTGGTAGGTACAGTACGTTTGTGACCATATCATGTTTAGGCAGGTTCTGATAATTCCAGGTTTTACATCGGTCCAACGTTAAATGTGGTGGTGTCAGATTTAGAAATGCTTCGCCAAATTTTTGTCGCTCAGCATCATTGCTTCTCTGACCGAATGGTAATAAAATAAGTACAGTTCTTTACCCAAATGCTATACAATGTACGTAACACTGCTGCCTACAGCTTACAGCAGATACTGTACGTCTGCATCTGAATGAATTACCGGTAGTTCTGTTCTGTTCTGTTATCTATTGCAGCATTTGGCGCTGTTCGATACGCCGCCAGTAAACGAGATGATTGTGGCACTTCCGGGTGGGAAAGCTCGGGAAATTCGCAAGGTTCTGTCGCCGATATTCAGCGCTGCAAAACTGAAATCAGTACGATACGTTACGTCGCGTACACCAAGAAACTATTTCATTTACAGATGAAATCGCATTCGCAGTCTGTTAACCAAGGCTTAGGCTTATCTATGGACATATAGTATGCTTAGGCTTAGCTATGGACATAGTAGGCTTAGGCATAGGCATAGGACATAGGACTATGTCCATGGACATAGGCTTAGGCTTATCCATGGACGTAGGCTTAGGCTTAGCTATGGACATAGGCTTATGCTTAGGCTTAGCTATGGACATAGGCTTAGGCTTATCCATGGACATAGGCTTAGGCTTAGGCTTATCCATGGACGTAGGCTTCGGCTTAGCTATGGACATAGGCTTATGCTTAGGCCTATTGGACATAGGCTTAGGCTTATCTATGGACATTGGCTGAGACTTATCTATGGACATACCTAGGCTTAGGTTTAGCAATGAATATAGGTTTTGGTTTAGCAATGGTCATAGGCTTAGGCTTATGTACGTGTATTGTGTTAATTGATGATTTTTTTAGCTGCAATGCATCATGGACGCTCGGCTTGCTGTCTTTCGGACGATACTGGCAGCTAAGGCCGACAATGGACACTGCTTTGACATCTCAAAGTCTTGTACATTATTCTAGTACTTACAGTACATAGCCTACATACAGTATTTACTCTTCTTGACATTTGGGGCGCTACACAGCAGCTCTGAGAAAGCTCCGAGCGAATACGGTCCGAGTTTGGAATGACTTTGTTTTGAACCGAAGCGAGTTCGTAGCGAACTCGGAGATTTTACATGTTGAAGCATAGTCAATGCTCTGAGTTCCGAATTCGGAGTTCACGTCTGTGGCGCCCCAATATCATTATTTTCATTTTTCACTTCCATCCACTGTTTTAAATTTCCAGTGCGTTCGCGACGCTGATTTTGGAAATGACGGGCGAGGTTTGTTTCGGCATCGAGAGCGACTGTCAGCGCAACCACAAGGATCAATTCCTGATGGAATGTCAGCGAGTCTTTGAGAATTTTGACTTTGAAGAAAGCTACGTACTCAGGCTTGCCGGTATAACCGGAGGCATTTCTTTATTTCTATTGCCCTGTGCGCCTGGGGTATGCCTGCTACGACAGATACAAAGTTGGTGCGTACGTAAGTATAATTTACATTTTTGCCTCTATTTTTACCAGTTAGAGGCGGTATTTTTTTCCGGTTAGAGGCGGTGAACTCCCCATTGAAATTTCAAAGTGAATGATCACATACGTAGTGTACCAGTACCTTCATTGTGTCATAATTGCTCCAACAATTTACGGCCTGGACATACCCCTGAACCACACCCTGTGCCCCGTAACGTATGGATTTCCTACACTATGCTTCATACGTACGTACGTATGTATGTACACTGCGTGTGTATGTATGCACGCTGCTTTTTCCTTGTGTTGTAGTGCTGTTTCCGGAGCTGAACAAGCCGCTTTCCGCTCTGCGCCGTTACACGAACTTCGGTAGGGCGGAGTACGCACTCATGCGGGTCCTCGGCTACACCTACGAGCAACGAAAGCGGCATCAAATGGTAACTACATATTCATAGGCTTTGGCTTAGGTATGGACATAGCTAAGGACGTAGGCTTAGGCTTAGCTATGGACATAGGCTTAGGCTTAGGCTTAGCAATGGACATAGGCTTAGGCTTAGCTATGGACATAGGCTTAGGCTTAGGCTTAGCAATGGACATAGGCTTAGGCTTAGCTATGGACATAGGCTTAGGCTTAGCAATGGACATAGGCTTAGGCTTAGGCTTAGCAATGGACATAGGCTTAGGCTAGGCTTAGCTATGGACTTAGGCTTAGCTATGGAAATAGGCTTAGGCTTAGCTATGGACAGGCTGAGGCTTAGCTAAGGACATAGGCTTAGGCTTTTTGCAATGGACATAGAGGCTTAGGCTTAGGCTTAGCTATGGACATAGGCTTAGGCTTAGCTATGGACATACATTAGGCTTAGGCTTAGGTATGGACATAGGCTTAGGCTTAGGCTTAGCAATGGACATAGGCTTAGGCTTAGGCTAGGCTTAGCTATGGACTTAGGCTTAGCTATGGACATAGGCTTAGGCTTAGCTATGGATAGGCTGAGGCTTAGCTAAGGACATAGGCTTAGGCTTAGCTATGGACATAGGCTTAGGCTTAGCTACGGACATAGTTTTTACAAGTGGTCCTATCTGTACTCACGCCTCTTTTTTCAGCTGAACGGTCGATGCGGCGGCGATATGTTCACGGCACTTGAGGAGGCGCGGCGGAAATCGCCCGCCATGATTTCCAATAATTTGATTCGGGCGAACGCGCTGCTATTTTTGGAAGCCGGCTACGAAACTACGACCATCGCCCTCGGGTTCACGGCCTGGCTACTGGCACGACATCCACTGGTTCAAAACAGACTGAGGGCAGAAATTCAGGCGCACCTAGCCGCATCGGTAGGTAGTGGGGTACTGTGGGGTAAACCCGGACACCTAAGCTTTTCTGAACTTGACGCTTCAGAAAATGGCGAAGATAGCTGTCCGGGTTTACCCCTTTCCCATGGTGTACCGTATTTTGTTTGGTTTGTTGTATTCACCGGTTGCGCTAAAACTTTCTGGCCGTGTCTACTTCAATTTCTAGAATGGTGTTCTTGTGTACGAGTGCTTGAAGAAACTGCCGTATTTGGACGCAGTCTTCCACGAATCTTTACGCCTCTATCCGCCAGTCGTCTAGTAAGTTTCGGCCGTGAACCAGAAATTGATGAATAGGGGCGATGTGAATGTTATAAATTTCTTCCCTTATAGTTCCTATCCTTCGGTGAATAAAAAGTGTTGGACTTCTTGTTTGCGGTTTGTTTGTAGCTTTACCACGCGCGAGTGCACGCGCGAATGCGAAATTGGAGGCCAACGCTTCCAGCCCGGTCTCACCGTGGTCCTTCCCGTCTGGGGCATACACAGAGATCCGTCCATCTGGCCACAGCCTCATCTCTTCGATCCAATGAGGTATGGATTATGGAAGGGTGCGTTTCTTTGGGTGCCTACTTGGATTTGGTAGGTAGGTACAGATTGTACGTACTGTAGGAGTATGATGCTGGAGCTGGGGTATGCCTGCCTAAGTACGTATATAATTTGTCCATGTCTCTTCGGCCTCAAATTCACCAGCCAGGACCAGGGGCTCGGCATACCCCTGAATTTTTTTCGGGCCAAACTAAAAAATTTCGGCCAAAACATTTCGCCCAAAATTTTTCGCCCAAAAATTGCCTGAGTTCAGGGGACGAACCACCCGGTTTTATGGCCTAAAATAAGTCCCCAAAGAAATTGTTCTTATCTATCGCTTCATATCTTCAGCATCACTATAGTATGCATTTTGCGATTTATATCTATTTTTTCCAGATTTTACAAGAACCACGATTACGATCCGATGGCTTGGGTGCCATTTGGCGCCGGACCGCGCAACTGTTTGGGCTTGCGCTTTTCAGAGATGGAATACAAGATGATCGTTGCCACAGTACTGAGGGACTTCACACTGGAACTTGCAGCGGAGTCGGAGGTAGGCCTACCATATGAAACAACATTACAAGGTGCCAGCCATACTATGGATGTGTGTACAATTTTTACATATAGCCCTGCCCTACATATACTACTCTACGTACGTATGTATGCGACGTACCACAAGCGTCGTATGTATAGATGACGATTTCCATTATACGGTTGACAATTAGCTACATATAAGAGTATTATCGTCAGCTTCGCCCATTTTTTGTTTTCAGACGGAATTGAAAGTGCGTCAAAAAGGAGCCATGCTGCACGCCTGCAATGGGATCCAGTTGAAAGTGCGGCATCTTTCTGCAGCAGACACTCACCAAGGCATATCTCCGCAAGATTCCTCTAAGGACTTACTAACTGCTGCACATACAAAGTCTCCGTAATTCGGACCAGCAGTGTGGCGATCAGATCCACCATTGTGATTATCTGCTATAATACATACAATGACATTATTACTACTGTTGATAAAATGTGGTGGAAGAAACAAACATGGTTTACTATGCATGCATGCGCTGTATAGGGGTATGCAGACAGACAATAGTGGCAGAAACAAAACAGCAATAAACCAAGAACGACACAGTATCATACTCGTAGTTAGTAATAGGAGAAAAGTTTTGCTCAATAAATACCAAACGCTTGCTTACTGTACGAAACATCCATCTCATCTTGCCCAGTACTCACGAGTACGTACGATACAACATACATACGTAATGTTGACACAATGTTTTGTAGATAAGGGTGCACTCAATCAACAGAACCAACCAACCGTTCAACCTTCCCTTGAAAGAAACATAGTGCACAGAATAACAGAAGTCGTAATAATCTGAGCACACACGTACTGTACGTACGTATTACACATCACATACAAAACTACAGTTATTGTACATCTTACCAAAGAACAGACACCACCTACCGTACATGTTATTTAAAGGTACAATGTACGTATAGTACTTATCTTGGATATCAGTAATGGTAACAAAATGGTACTTAGCCAAAGAACAGGACGAAACGATGCTCAAAATAAGCAAACGCATACGAGTAATAATGAAACTCGGCGCTTTAGTTTGCGCGTAAATACGTACTCTAACCCAGGGCAGATGGGTGCTCACCAACAACCAAAATGCGCAGTACCGGTACCTACCTACTACTGCACGTGTTTGTCTCCGCCAGATTACTTAGTACGAAAAGAAAAACCGACCTCACGCATGCGTAAATACGCAGTAAAGTACAGTACAGTTCATGCACAACAGGCTCTCCATTTTGGAAGTTCATCCTCATTCACTGCTTTTTCTTCATTTTCCTTTTTTGTTCCACTTTTTTGTCAGTCCCATTCATCTAACTCTTCACACGTCTTCATCCTTAGCCATTTTCACCGTTGCAGCGCTCACATCCCCGCCTCCTGCAGCCGTATTACCGCCTCCAAGAACCTTTCCCGCCATTTCCTCCTCATCCGACTCCGCGGCGCTCAAAAACTGATTGATCTGCTGCAACAAGTCCCCATCCTTTCCCGCAGCGTCTGAAGAAGACGAGGACATCAATCCGCCCGCCCTTCTCTGCTGCTGCTGCTGATGCCAAGAAACTCCTCTGTCGGCTCCGCTCCGTCTTTGCTGCATACCCCCACCTCCACTCAACAAGCCAGGGATGCCTCCCATCAGATTTGCCCCAGGGGAGGGTCGAGGGGGAGGAGGTGGAGGAGGCATCCCCACAAAACTGGTGGTGGTTAGACCCATGCCGAATGGACCGGCTTTCAGGGTCGCTCCAGCCGGAAGCAGTTGGTACTGGGGCTGTGGAGGAGGGGGAGGTGGCTGGGAAATGCCTCCAGCTCCAGAGAGTGACTTGGTCATGCCGATGGGAGGTGCCATCTGCACGGTGGGTGGAGCGAAGTTAAAGGTGGGCAGCTGCTTGTTGCCGCCCTGCTGTTGTTGCTGTGGTGCGCTGGGTGGGGGGCCAAGAAGACTCGTTGCTGATGCCCCACCACCACCCAGTGAACTGGAGAACAGGGCCTGGCCTGGCCACTGCTGCAACCCGCCACTCATGGAGACCCCACTTGTGTTGCTGGAGCCCATGCTGCCCATGGAGTGCGGCGTCCGTTGGCTGCCGATGGCACCGAACAGAGACGCGGGGGCGCTGACTGCAGAAAGAGCTGCAGCTGGAGGCTGGGGAGGAGGTTGGTTCAGGTTCATCAGCGTCGGCCCGCTCTGTGGTTCCTGTACGTAGTAGGTGGGGGGCGGGGGTGGATGAGAAATGGTTCCTGCTGAAGGGGGGCTCTGGATACGGGGAGGTGGAGGAACGGCGGTTAAGATGGAGCTGCCGCCTCGACTCAGCAGCAGGCTGGGCGGAGCTAAGGGATTGCCGCCACTGGTGGGGCCTGTGCTCGACTGGTGGGGCCTACTGCCGAAGATATCCATTCCGCCTCCTTGGAACATGGTCGTGGTCAGTGGTCGGGGTGAAGTCAGCTGCTGCGGCTGAGCGGGTGGGGGCTGCATCCATATCCCTCCTCCTCCAATTCCTGCTTGGCTCGGGGGTGGGGGTTGGCTCAGGTCGGGTAGAACCGCGGCCGTGCTCGTGGTTAGCGCACCTCCGCCGCTCATTCCGAAGAAGGTGGCCCCACCAGGCGGAGAGGTGGCCCCACCCAGCGGCGCCGGCGGGCTGCTGAAGGCGCTAGCGACGGGTGGGGCCTGCGTTGCCGCCTGCTGCTCCACCATCACGATCATGTGCTCCAGGCCAGAGGAAGCGCAGCTCATCTGCTGCAGGTGTGGCGAGCTGGAGAACTGCTTCAGGCCCACTGCTGCAGATGCTGCGGAGGGTTCTGCGGGTTCGGGTGGGGGTTGAGGGACAGGGGCCACGTCCACGACCACCTCTGCTCCGGTCATTTGCTGCGGCCGGACTTTCGCCACGCGTGGACCCTCTGCCAAGGAACTGGTGCTGATGTGCGCATTCGGGTCCACTTGCTGAAATGAAGCAACAAAAATGAACGAACTGCCATATGTATTGTATGCTTGCACAGGTATGGTGTGCACAAGTACGCATGTATAGGTATGCACATGACATGTATGTACGATGTAGGCAAATGTAGGTACGTATATGTATGCACATGTATGCATAAGTACAGTGTACACGTACTATGTACAATTCTGTACCTACCTATGTACGTGCTGACATACCTACTTCGCAATACTCTTCAACATAAATACGTGCGAATGTACTACATGCGTACGTGCGTACTGTACGTACATACTGACACATCATCTATACCTACCATTGATTGTGGTTGATAAACTTCCGAGAGGTCTAATATGGGCATATCTGACAGGGGGATTATGATAAGCCCCTATCATACAAGCCCCCTATCAGATAAACCCATTAGACCAGCTCAAGTTCAGCTAACCCCACTCTCATCCACCCACCGGTAAATATTTATATTATGTACTGTGTACCATATACGTATGAAATGTATGTAGAGCGCCGTTTGCATACGCAATATGGTTGGTATTCACCATGATTACTGCATTAGTGGTATGTGATTATACCGTTGGTTGTATGTTGCGCGCATGCATGCGATCATAAATAAAATGCTGCTGCTCATCCACCGGTATATACGCCAGCTCATTCACACCCCCCCCCCCCCTCACTTCACCACCATCCCTCCACTCACCTGTTGACTCTTGAACACGGCCGTGACCATGCTGACGGCGCTACTCACGATAGCGGCTGCCGCGACGTCGTCGTCCACCGTGCAGCTCACCCCCTGACCCCCTGCAGGCTGATGCTCCCCAACAGCGTCCGTCGCCACAGGCACATCTTTCTCAGACTGCCAGACGGCGCGCACCGAGTCCAGCTTCTCCTGCAGATCACAGTCGCCCGCCCGCTCGCCAGATCCGACAGGCTTACGAACGTCAGCTACCTAAAGCACACAAGCAACAATACTCTAGTAGGGTACTATGGGGTAAACCCGGACCCCAAAGCTTTTCTGAACTGAACATAGTATAGTCTGGCCAGCAAGAGTTGGCTACGGTACTCAAGGCGCGTTGCGTAAAATAGATTCATAGACAATTGCGGATTTTTGTCCTTGCTTCGTGTACTCCTATTTAGTAGAAGTACATGCACACTACGCAGAGCGACTTGAGTCCCATGGCGAACTCTCTCTCTGGTCAGACTATAGCATTTTCCAAGAACAGTGTGGTGTGCCGCGTTCCACATGGCGATAGCCGGGCCCCGAAAAGGGGGAAGGGAGAGGAATAGGACCGAACGGGAATCGAACCCGCTACCCTCGGTCACAGCTGTGGACTTTTAGGCATACGACCACACGTCCTGGTACAAGGACAGATGGCTAAACGACTAAACTCGCTTTACATACCTAAGAACTAGTTTACGTGCACTACTAGCCTCGGACGCTATTATTGCCATACATACGGACGCAGTATGTAGCAAAGGGGAAAACCAGGCCATGGGAAAATTCGGCCACCAAAGATTCAAGGACTGCATATCTCAGCAACCCATGGACCGATTGAGACGAATTTTATATCAATCGATTCCTTGAACTCTCCTCTTCCAAATGAGCCATAAAACATCAAGTTGAAAGGCGCCTAGGTGGCCGGGTTTACCCCATAGTACCCTACCGCATGTAAAGATTTAGGAGGATTTACGTACACGATCTAGTCTTCGCATACCTTCGCCTTAGAAGGCGGCGCGATGGCTTTCTTAGGCGCTTAGGTAGCCGGATTTACCTCATACAACCCTACTGTACATCATCTAGCCTTCATACCTTATTAGCCTTAGAAGGCGGCGCGATGGCCTTCTTGTCCACCATGCCGATTCCCGCCCCGCTCTTCTGCTGCTTGGTTGTGGTGGTAGGCTGCTGTGGTTCCACGAGGGTGGGCAGTGTGGGATCGAAGGTGAAGTCGAAGGTGTGGGCGCTCTCTAACTCAGACATCAGGCCGAAGGACATGTCCGCCGGAAACTCGACGCTGCGAGCCGGAACCGGACGCTGCTCGTCCAGCCGCTGAAAGAGCATCAGCTTAGAAAAGTGCGGCTCATCATCATGTTTTATTCAGCACAACACATATGTACATACTAACGTGTGATCTGTAATATGCTGTGGCTAAAATCGCCAGTAGATTAGAAAAGTGGGAAGAGGAAACATCTTCTTAACTCTCTCCGATATGGGCTGGACCGCTGTTACCGCGCAGTCCGACTGCGGTCGGACCGGAATCGAATGGAAGCGCTGGCGGAAAAAGAGAAAATCTCGCTCCCAGCGGTCCAGACCATGTCGGAGAGAGTTAACCCACCCCAAGGAACAAGCAGTTTTTTGCGTTCGCTTCAGTAGAGCTAGCTTTGCCCTAATAGATAATAATCCATTCACATCAAAAACATGCGCTGGGCGTACGTCCGGCGTGTTCATGGGTCGATACACGCAAAGGTATGCGCCGAGGGCACGATTTCCTTTACAATGTGAATGAGCCATAAGAGATGTCAATAATAATAGCGATAAGAGGCACTTCTTTCATCAATACTCGCCTTTATCAACACCTCTTATGCATTCTTGCTCTTTTCTCACCTTCTGCTCAGTCGGCTCCTGTTGTTCCGATACTACACCACTGTCCGCTGCAGTAATGATATTGTGCGTAAAGGGCAGGGGGTCAGGAGTGCCCCAGATCTCCAACCCGGTTTTCGAGTGCTGCAGAGTGGAAGCGTCGAAAACTACGGACTCGAAGCCGCCACCGATCACGGTCTCTGCTTCACCGCTTGTGTTCATGCTCTTTTGCTGCTGCTTCGCCTCGTTCGCTGCTGCCGCTGTAGCCTCGAAACTGTTATCCCAGGTGCCCATGTGGCTAATCGCATCCACGGCTGCAAGTAATAAAGCTATGCAAATTTATGTACGTCAAAGCACTGGAGCCACTTTACATACGGGTGTATGTAGCAGTGACATGATATGTAAACGTTAGGGAGGCTCAGTCGCATATGGGCAGTGAATGTCCTAGCCGCAGCATGTGATTGTCGCCATACTTTGCATCCATCATTGATGCGTGCTGATAAAAATGACAAGTCCATAGTCCGTTCAATGTGAGAGTTGTCTTTGGGACATTGCCTGTGCTACACTATGTACTACAACACATGTAACCTAAAGTACGTACTGTATCTACCTACTCCTGCAGAATACGAGCAATATGTGACGAAATGAAATTCTTTTTACCGCAGCACGGGCAAAGGCACAAAGACAACTCTCGCGGGACGACGGACTACCAACTCAAAAACGAGAAAAATAACAGTAAGCGTTGCAGCTACATAGGTATGTGCACAGTTTGCACATAGGTACAGGTATACATACCACTGGAGAAGGTTGTTTCATCCTTTTGCTTGTGATGCATTGTCTTTTTGGACTGCTGTAATGGTGAATGATGGTCCAAAGCTCCTTTCTTCTCTTTCTGGCCTCCCGTTTGCCCCTTGCTGCCTTCCGCGCTCCATCTAGCCATTTTTGCGCTGCGCTTTTCCTTCAAAAATACAACCAACACCATGCATACACACTGATTTGAGAGAGCAGCTATGGCATGGCGGCCTAAGGAATATAAAGGAAAGTCGTGTGGGATTTCGGTCGTTCTACACTGCGTAGGTACAGTAGCTCAGTTGGCAGAGTAATAGTCGCACAGTTAGCGAGGGGTCTTCTCTTCTGGGTAACGAAAAATTCGAGTCCCAGCAAGGATCAAAAAATAATAATTTGTAACGTTCCAAAAATAATAATTTGTAACGTCCTGCGTACGTATGGCAATAGTCCGAGGCCAGTAGTGTACGTAAACCAGTTCTAGGTATGTAAGGCGAGTTTAGCCAAAAGTCCCCGGACCGGCACCTGGTCGTGTGCCTAAAAGTCCACAGCTGTGACCGTAGGGTAGCGGGTTCGATTCCCGTTCAATCCTATTTCTCTCTCTCCCCTTTTCGGGGTCCGGCTATCGCCATACGGAACGCGGCAAGTCACAATAGCTCAGTTAGAGTAATAGTCTCGCACAGTTTGCGAGGGGTCTGGGGTAAGATCTAGTTCTCAACAAGAAAGAATGGGAGAGGTTACAAATAACTTTCGCGTACATGTAGTAGCGCTTTTTGTTGTCTTGTTTCCTTTGTTTTTTATGCAAATTTCTTAGCTATGAAGATAAGCAATGAATACCGCCTCCCCGCCTGTCCTCACTTTCTGGACACTCGTAGGAAGGGACGAAATCGAGGGCAGACAGTATTTATTTTGTTTACAAAAAGCGCTGCTACTACATGTACGCGAAAGTTATTTGTAACCTCCCTCATTTTCTTCCCAATCCGGGCTGCTTACCGCGATTTCGTGCTGGATCTGCTGCTGCTCCTTGCGCTGTCTGCGCACTTTCTTCGAGAGAACCTCCTGGAATCCGTCCAGATGCGGGTCGAACACCACATCCGGCTGATTATCGATCACGATGACGCCAGCCACATTGTTTATGTCTACGCCCGCCAGTGCATCTATGCCTCCTGCGCCCTTGTTGTTCTTGGCGTCACGCTGCTGCTTCGCGCGCTCACCACTACTGTCTCTCTTTCCGGCTGCTTTTGTTTGATGTTGTCCTGCCCCCAGATGCTGATGGGGACCCTGCTTTCTTCTGTACACAAACACGCAAAACATGGAAAAGAGTAGGCAAGGGCGCTACACACGTAGGGAGTAAACTACCGGTGAATTCACTGTATCGAATGCGTTGAATGCGTTACTCTACCGTTGAAGCATGGTAGGAATTTCACCGCGAGTTTGCAACTCACCTCGTGTGTAGCGCACCAGTGACATCAAGATACGTATTTATGATTGATAAAGTGCATTCGGGGTAAAACCGGACAAAATGGTGTACCACTCATGATCCCAGTGGCGTTGGTTTCGTTAGAAAAGCTTAGCGAATTCGGTTTTACCCCACCACAAGTACCCAAAGGTGGCCTGAATCATCCCCTTCCCGCGGCCCGAATCACCCCCTCTCCCGGCCCGAATTACCCCCCTTCCCCGGCCACAACTACCCCGTCTACCCGGTCCGAATTACCCCCTTCCTCCCAGCCCAAATTACCCCGCGCTACCATACCATCCAGTTACAGTACATACCCGCTCTTTTCCTGTCGATGACTGGCGGGCTGCACGTTTTTTGACTGACTACTGTGCTGCACTGGTTGTTTGCTGGCCATGGCCTTGCTGCGGTTACCCCCTCCCCCGGCCCAAATTACCCCGCGCTACCATACCATCCAGTTACTGTACTTACCCGCTCTTCTCCTGTCGATGACTGGCGGGCTGCACGTTTTTTGACCGACTACTGTGCTGCACTGGTTGTTTGCTGGCCATGGCCTTGCTGCGGTTACCCCCTCCCCCGGCCCGAATTACCCCGCGCTACCATACCATCCAGTTACTGTACTTACCCGCTCTTCTCCTGTCGATGACTGGCGGGCTGCACGTTTTTTGACTGAGTACTGTGCTGCACTGATTGTTTGCTGGCCGTGGCCTTGCTGCGGTTGGGTCCGCTGCCCGGACCCCACGTGACCTGTCCTGCTCCTCTCGCCTCTCTCGTCAATTCCGCCTTATTGGTTCCTGCTGCTGCTGCTGCTCCCACCCTTCCTCCCTGACTCCTGCCGCCTTTCTCGTGATGGTGATGCTGACTGCCAGCCGCCTGCTCTGAGCCTGGCCCAGACTCTTTTCCAGTGCTAAAAAAGACACAGCAACTGTGGATGATTGGTCATTTTTATTGGCCATTATCCTCCAAACCGTGGCGTGGGAATAATAGCGTCTGAAACTGACTGACAAACCGTATTTTCTGATGCATAGACCCCGGGGCTACACAACATTCGAAAGATATGCCAAGCGGCAATACACGGGGAGATACAACCCAGAATACGAAACCGTAAAAACGGTCCATAACCCCTTGATGTGGGAGTGGCTATGGGTAGCTTATTATGACCAGGTTTCATGGTACTTAGGTTTAGGTTTACGTACCCTACAGTACATATGGGGCTATGCATAGGGGGTCTATTCATTGGGCATGTTTTGTTTTGCCAATAAATGGCGTGTACTATTTACCCGTGCATAACCGGGTAAATAGTCCACGGTATCTGACGATTGCCTTTACTGAAACAAAAACCTCAAGGGTGATTTCATTTTGTCCCATGTGTTAGAAGTTCTAACATGGGACAAAATGAAACCAGAAGGCCCATCATTATTGTCTGACCCACACATTATCCCTCACTTTCTAACACCGTAGAAAATTGGATTATTCCATTTTTCTCTTCCCCACCCACCTTTTGGCTGACTCCCACTGCTTCTTGTGTCCGATATCACTGCTTTCCGAGGCCGTCTCCCATTCGTCCTGTCCCTCTGACTGATAGGGTGATTTCGCCATGCTTCCTTCCGTTTTACGGCCTGCTGGTGAACTGCGGTGCTTTCTGCCATCGCCTTGCTTGCTCCTATGAATGAATACGGACGTACGATTCACTTACGTACGTCTGCATGTATGAAATGTAGGCCTACGTTCATAAAAGTACATAGTTATGTACGAATGCATGCATGCATGTACCACGCACATGTACTGTACGTACAGTAACATAGTGTATAATTGCCTCGAGAAAATAGTAGACGGAGGAGAGGCGTTTATTTTCTCTGGTCACTTTTTGGGCTGAGCTTTCCAGTTATCTTGTCATCGCCCTTCCTGCATGTTGTGTGCAATGAGTTGTGCCTTCCTTCTTGCACACTAATTGCCTTTGGTCTCTTTTTGTTTGGGCAGCAGGCAGCGCGCCTCGCGCGATGACCATTCTTTCTCCTCCCTCCCTCCCTGTCCGTCCACTACTAACGTATTTCATACGGGCGCTCAACCAGAGATGACCAACGCACTATCGATCCGCCCGCCGGTCTACTATTGTTCCGCAGCAATATTACACTGAACACAATAGTACGCACGCACAGTAGAGTACACCCCACCCATCATAGATACAGTCAAGCATTTATAATCACGAGCAAGAATTGTGCCAAATCCAGGTTTGTTTTCCTGCGGCCAGAGTCGCACAATCTTGGTCCCAATTACAAATTCTTGGTTCACAGTAGGGTAGTACTGTGGAGTAAACCTGGCCATGGGCTAACCCGGTCACCTATGCGCCTTTGAACTTTCTGTTTCATAATCCTAGAGATCTCATATGAAAGAGGAGAGCTCAAGGAATCGATTGATATCATACGTATGTTGCTGAAATATGCAGTCCTGAAACATATAGTAGAACTAGAACCAGTGGGAGGCCCGGAGGGGAGGAGGGGGTAGCTGGTGAGGGTGGCGCAGGGGTCCGCCATCGTGCGAACCCTGGGCCTGTTTGTTTTGTGGTACTTGCCATTATAGGAATTTAGCCTTTGTTGCTCTCGCCTGTTTATGTCAGAGAGGTTGTTATTTAGGTTTTTTCTTTTCGATTTCGCAAGGTAAGATAGTACCATTCAAATGCCTATGTCGTCGTTTCTGCAGAGGGGGGCCGGGTGTCTTTTTATGGTTTAGTTTTGTTTTTTGGAGTTGTATAGTTGAGTCTTAAGGTGTTGTATTTTATGGGAATATTTTTGGTTGGTTTTTTGTGCGATATGAAGGTATAAAATTATAGGTATATGGTAGGTTTAGTGATAGGTAAGAAGGGGGAAAGGTTAGGTTTTGTTTCATGTGTGAAAGACGCAAGAGAAGATTGTGCGAGAGTGTAATGGGGAATTTCCAGGTGGCGGACCTTTTTTTCGCCGTCCCAAAGCTTAGTAGTCCTCTCGCTCCTTCCTTCGTCTCTTAGGGCACTTCTCATGTTCTCCCGTCTACTGATAGGAAAAGATAAAATGTAATTTTCCAATGATACATTTTGTTTAAATGAAAAATCTTTTAAAATAGTAGTTGCAGTTTAGACTAGAAATAAAAAATGTATCCTACAGGGACATTTTTTTTTAGAGATTGAGCCTCATGTGACGTCATTACAAATCAACAAATCTTTCCGAGCTCGATTCGAGATGTGTAGGGACCTCACAAATAACATCATGACATTTTTTATGTTTTTGAGGAGTTGAGTATGTGAATGTGCATAACACATAAATGCAATTCTTTAAAAACAAACGACTCAAGTTACGAGATGCGCTAGTGAACTTCGAGATACATTATAAATTACACAGGATGTTTCTTTGTTTTAGTGATTGAGCCTATTGAATTTAATTAGACTATGTGAATCAGGTATGAGCGAGAGTTGGTTAGTAAGAAATGCAAGACATAGGTAGACCTTGTCAAGATGAATTGAAGTATATCACGGACTACATTTACCAATTTTTGTTTTATTTTGTGCCTATGTGTATACATTAGAACTATGTGAATCAGCATATTGGGTACAAGCATGTAGAAATTATTCCCAACTGATAGATCTTGCAAAGATAATCGAATGGTATGTCACATGCCTACAAATCGCCAAACTGAAGAATATAACACCTTTTTCGACTTTCATCAATGTGATGCATTTTTTACTATGTGAATCAGGCATGAGCATGTCGCAGTGGCACAATCGATAGATCTTTTGAAGACGAATCGAATGGTATCCCATATGCCTACATTTAGCTAATTTTTGTTTTCTTTTATAATTATGTAAATTATGTCAATAACTAAAAACTATGTGAATCAGGCATATTGGAAACGACTTGTAGAAATTGTTTTCAATCGATAGATCTTGCATAGACGAATCTAATGGTATGTCACAAGCCTACAATCATCAACTTTGGAAAAATAGCACCTTTCTGCAACTTTCGTCTATGTGAATGCATTTTTTACTATGTGAATCAGGCATAAGCATGTCGCAGTGGCCAGCAATCGATAACTCTTTTGAAGGCGGATCGAATGGTAATGCTATATGACTATATGTGGCCTCTACAGTACGGCAGGCACTCAAATCAGCTGTCTGTCGCGTCCTTAAGTATTGCTAAAGCCAAACATAAAAAACAGCCAACTTTGACAGCTCATAACTCGAGAATGAAAGCGAATTTTAAAAATCTAAAAAAATTCGTATCGAGAGTAGAGTGAGATCTATCTTTTGGTATACCTACCACTCAGCTCCGAAAAAAATCCAGGGAGGAGTATGAGTGGGAACTTTGCAACTATTTTTACCACAAAATCGAAATTTTAAGGGTGTCAGAGGCCTTAAACGCAAAAAGTGCTCGGACCACTTTCCCAAGATCTTTACATTTCCCATCTTTTAAAAAAAAACCGAGCTCGATCCCACGACTCGTTGAAAAGTTACGGTGGGAACAGTTTTTCAGTACATAAAAAGTGGACATCATTCAAAAATAGGTTTTTCGCCCATAGCGCCCTAACCAGTAGGCCTATCGAGCTGAAATTTTGCCAGCAGATACGTACCCATAGGGGGCATCTTCGTGCAAAATTTCAGCTCAATCCGCCTCTTGGCTCGGGAGTTATGAGCAAATGTGTGTTTTTATTTCCGTCACTCCTATTTACACATGACTAAGTAAGGTGGGACGCGGCGGAGCTCGTTCGTGAGCCTCTCGAGGTTCCGCTATCGCGTCTACCTTGATTGCTGGGACCCATGCATTATTTATCTCCGGTTCTAGCGACCGTAGAGCAAAGCGGTTAAAAATCTCTCGATAACTTTAGCTCGCCTGGAAAATAAAAAAAAACCGCATGCGTCTCTGTGTCGAGAAATCGCCAAATTCCTTAAGTACTAAAAATGTACACTTTTTTCGATTATTCAACATAACTGAACAAGCCGCAAATACTTTTTCATTAAAACTAGCCTATCCTATGTAGAATTTGATGCAGATTTCAAAAATAGTATTGGTGTTTCAAAAAATTTAACCCCTACCCAAAAATGGTCAAAAATATACAAATTTTGCAAAATTATATACTAGGGGTTAAATTTTTTTAAAACACCGATACTGTTTTTGAAATCTACCCCAAATTTTACATAGGATAGGCTACTTTTAATGAAAAAGTTTTGCGGCATTGTTCATTTATGTGGAATAATCGAAAAAAGTGTACCTTTTTAGTACATTTTTAGTACTTAAGGAAATCGGCGATTTCTCGACACAGAGGGCACGTAGACGCATGCGATTTTTTTATTTTCTAGGCGAGCTAAAGTTATCGAGAGATTTTTAACCGCTTTGCTCTACGGTCGCTAGAACCGGAGATAAATAATGCATGGGTCCCAGCAATTCTAGTTCTACTATAGGTTGCCGGATGTTCCCATGGCCGGGTTTACCCAATAGTACCCTACATACACTACTGTACATACCTGTGAGCAGCCGCAGCACCCGACATCTCCGTCGCTTCCTCTGCCTCCTCCTCCTCTTCCTCGCCCCATCCCTTCTCCACCTCTTTCCTTCTATCCGGCGGCTCCTTCGGTCCTCTATGTCCGCCCGTCCTACGCCCGCCGCCACCTCTCGAGCTGTGCGCGTACTCCATTCTTCCCCTTCCTCCTCCGTACATACCTAAAAGCGGATAAAGAGCGTGTACGTACACCTCCTCCGTACATACCTGAAAGCGCATAAAGAGCGTGTAAACCTCCTCCGTACATACCTGAAAGCGCATAAAGAGCGTGTAAACCTCCTCCGCACATACCCAAAAGCGCATAAAGAGCATGTTCAAGCCCAGTGAGGAGGTGCAAGAGGGGAAGTTTATTGAGCAATTGAGCTGTGCGGTCAGATGGGGGCGTGCGCGAAGAGGGGCGTAACGCACTGGCTGCCCAATTTTTCAGACTGCTTCTCTTGTCCTCGCATCTCTTAACACTTACCCCGAGGAGCCGTCATTGTTGGCAACAACTCGTTCATTTGTTGTCCGTTTTGTTGTCCGTTTTTGTATGGTTGTTGTACAAAAACGGACAACAAACGGAGTGTTGTCCGTTCAGAGACCACCCATATAAAAACGGACAAAAATTTGTTTCGTGTTGCCAACAATGACGCCAGATAGGGGTATGTGTTAATCCGAACATACCTCCTCCTCCTCTCAATCCTCCTCTTCCTCCTTGTCCACCTCCTCTCCTTCCACGGGACTGAGTTGCAGCCCCTAGTTCTCCCTTGCCTCCCCCGTAGCCTTGCCAGGCGTAGGACGAAGAGAAGTAGTAGCCAGCCTTCGGAACCGGGCCTCGGTGGCTGTAGTAGGCCATGGCCGGGGGCCTATGACCGCCCCGACCCCTGCCCCTGCCCGCCATTTGCCCGCCCGCAGCCCTGAGCCCGCCTTTCTCTTCCTTTTCTCCCTCTTCTTCCAATTCTTCCTCCGTATCCTCTTCGTCTTCCTCTTTCTTTTTATTCCTCCTCTTCAAAGGCTGCCTCTTCTCTTCTTCAAAAGGCATCGGCATCGCTCTGCTACTCTTCTCCTCTTGAACAGGTATCTGCATCGCTCTGCTACTCTTGCCTCCTCCTTCCTTTGCCTGCTTCTGCTCTCCTCTATCTCCTTCCTCCTTTTCTCCGCCCATTTTCCCTTCACTCTCTTGTGCTCGGATGTGTGCTCCAGGAGGTGCCATATGACCGCCTCTTTGACCTCTGCCTCTCGCCGAGTGTGTACCGGAACCTCCACCGCCACCCCGTATATGACGAGAGCCCCTCACGAACTCGCGGGGTCTCATGTGATGGGATACAGGACGGGGCTGCGCAGAAGGCTGCGCTAAACCTTCTCCTCCTGCCACTTCTTTCGCTGCTGTGTCAGTAGTAGTGGTAGCCGGTTGTCGCTTGTATACGTGCTGCTGTTCTTCTCTCAGTGCCTGCTTCAACTTGTACTTTTCCTCCTGCGGTGCTTGCTGTTGTTGCTGAGGATGCACAGTCGCCGCTTTCTCTCCCACCTAAGAGGGTGTAAGATTTCACATTTGCCGCAAATCTGGCTATATTCTACATTATGTACGTACAGCTCAGTTTATCAACATATTCATGTACATACATACCACCTGAAATGAATACAGCACAGCTGTGGTTCATTATGCAATATTTTGTTGTGTTGTATCCTGTAGGGTACAGTGGGGCAAACCCGGACACGAGGTAAACCTGGACACCTAAGCTTTTCTGAACTTTTCGCTTCAGCAAATTATGAACATACATGGTAGCTCATTTGAAAGAGGAGAGTTCAAGGAATCGATTGGTAGTATACTCATCTCAATTGGTCCACTGGTTGCTGAGATATAGGTGTCCGGGTTTACCCCGTGTCCGGGTTTACCCCACAGTACCCTACTTCATCGGTGTCGTTCCTTTACAGTAGTATCATTCATTCACCTCTCTCTCCTCGCTCGCTTTCTTCTCTTTGCTCCGTTGTTCCCAAACGTTGACGGTAGGGGGCGCTGCGGGCAGTTCCGCTGCTACTGCAGGTTGCTTCTTTTCCTTGGCGCTTCCGCCGTCAGTCTTGCTCGCGGCTTCCTTCTCGTGCGGTTGCTGCTTTTTCGCGTCGGGTTGTTTCTCGTTCTTGGTGGTAGTGGTAATGGCAGTAGCAGTAGAGCTGCTGCTGTTGCCTTTTGCCGTCGTTCGCTTTACCACCTTCGCAGCCGGCTTACTCAACGCTTGCATGGGTTGAACTTCTGCAATGCAAAATTGCCATACACAGCCAGGCACATTATTTATACAGTAGTGCGTTACACACGTGGTGAGTTTGAACTTCGCGAAATTTTTCTCAGTTTTTCACATGGCGGTGAGTTGAATGAAACTCACGGCGATAGGACTTCCCTATGCTACACCACATACTTTCAGTGAATTCACCGGGAGTTTTCTCGCCGCGTGTGTAGCGCACTAGTGTCAATAATTCCATAGATAGTATTGGCCTTACCTTTATTTAGCAGTGCAACGCGCAATCCTACTACTATAGTCCCCTTTCGCCCCTTAGCAGTATTTATCTTCTCGCCGCAGCTCTTTTTCCTTCGTCTTTTTATTGCAAAATCAGTTCATTTTTACTACAATATTTCCACGACTTTGTCATAATAAATACTGCTACAAGGGCGATCGAAAGGTCGCGCGGTAGCAATGTGCAATCCTAAAGGGTAAGGCTAATACATATAAAAAACAAAAATGCTCACCATCTTCATCCTCTCTCTGGTAGGCGGAGATTGAACGTGAGTGCGAATACGAGTCAACAGCCTCCTCCTGTGGTCTCTGCTTGGCTGCTGTTGGATACTCGGCTTTGTTGGCCGCCCCTGCGTTGCCTCTGTTGCTTAGATTCTGTCGCATGGCGTACGTGCCTACAGAAATTCAGTAACAATATGAACGATGACAGCAATGTAACGCTCGCCTGTTATTGCATGTTATGCTTGAACAGTTAGCCTATTACGTTTACAATAGCTAGAAAATGTCTATTTTAATACAAGGTTCCTGGGAGCTGTGCGATCTTCGTGGACAGGGTCAATTTTCACCGGGTAGGGCGAATGCAGGAATCAATAGTCAAAGTGTTGGGCTTCCAGAAACCAAAAAGCGCATCGCAAAATTCGCCCTGTGTGGCGAGCTACACACGCCCAAAGTACGGCAAGTCGAAAAAACACCGAAATTGACCCTTTTCTCCAGATATTTCCAGTTCCACTGGAGCTATCGGGCTGATTTTTTGTACACACATAGCCCCCATGGGATTTTAGGTGCTTGCAAAATTTCAGCCCTCTACGCCTCTTGGAACATAAGTTAGGGCGTTTCAAAGTTCGAAAATTACAGTAGCGGGATTCGCGATTTGGCAGGAATATGTGAATAGCGCATCATGTTGTGAATCGGCCGCTCTAATTTTTCGCTCAGTTTTTAGGGACGACCTTACTCTATGTAAATATGGAAAAAACAAAAATTCCATAGTGGTCCGAGCTCGAGCTAGAGGGGCCTGAATACCGTAATGTAGGCAGAGAAAAGGGTCAATTTCTATGTACAGAGCACAACGCGACGTCGGTCACGTTTCAGGGCGCTCGCTTTCAAATTTCCCGCATCATACGCCATCTCATCATAGACACTAGAATGGGTCCATTCTAGTGTCTATGATCTCATGGACACTTTTTCACGAGATCAAACGGAAACAACAACTTCCGCCAGCATTCGTGCGCCAGAAAATGCATTCAACGTGCTTTTATCATGCTTTTATTAGTCATTGCCATGTTTGAGCCAATGTACGCAGCAGTTGCATTATTCCTGCGGCCTTCGCAGCTTCTTTCCTTGTTCATTGCCTGAAATGACTGCATACGACGTGCTATTTGCCCAGTTTTCACGCCCCTGGCCCCTGCTCTGTGCTTATTCGGCCCTGTAGATGCCATATTTGGGCACGCTCAGCGTTTCAATTATGCCATCTGTGGATCAACATTCAAATCGGCAGCAGTTTTAATGCATCGGCGGCAAGGCAAGTATGCAACGCAATTGTTGTGGATTGTGGACTGTTGTACACAACGGCCAAGAACAAGGGGCCAAGCAAGCGAACTTGCTTTTACGCACAGCCATCAGTATTAGTACTCGACATGCCTGCGCACTACTGGTATCCCGGCTTTGTGCGTAAACGCAAGTACGTATGTACATTCCTGGCATGTTTCCGTATGATATAGGGAGCTGTACAGTGATGCCGTGTTCACATGACGACATACGTCTGCGTCCGGCGTACGTCCGGCGTATCCAGGAGTACCTGGTCGTGTCAATTACTCCTAGATATGCCAGACGGACAGATGCATGGCGCGTTCACCAGGCGTCCGTCACGTCCGTCCATCAATTCCGTAAAACGTATCTAGGAGTACACGATTGTTTGCGGTGTGCCATGTACTCCTAGATACGTCCGTTATGGATTTGACGGACGTGATGGACATCTGGTGAACGCGCCAGCGTACGTTTGACGTACGGACGTGCAGACGTATGGACGCTCTGTATGTAGAAATTGACCCTTTTCTCTGCCTACATTACGGTATTCATGCCCCTCTAGCTCGAGCTCGGACCACTATGGAATTTTTGTTTTTTCCATATTTACATAGAGTAAGGTCGTCCCTAAAAACTGAGCGAAAAATTAGAGCGGCCGATTCACAACATGATGCGCTATTCACATATTCCTGCCAAATCGCGAATCCCGCTACTGTAATTTTCGAACTTTGAAACGCCCTAACTTATGTTCCAAGAGGCGTAGAGGGCTGAAATTTTGCAAGCACCTAAAGTCCCATGGGGGCTATGTGTGTACAAAAAATCAGCCCGATAGCTCCAGTGGAACCGGAAATATCTGGAGAAAAGGGTCAATTTCGGCGTTTTTTCGACTTGCCGTACTTTGGGCGTGTGTAGCTCGCCACACAGGGCGAATTTTGGGATGCGCTTTTCGGTTTCTGGAAGCCTAACACTTTGGCTATTGATTCCTGCATTCGCCCCACCCGGTGAAAATTGACCCTGTCCAGCCCTCTATACTCAGACTCTCACACGACTCAGACATTCTGCCTTAATAAATAAGTGCTGCTTGCAGCTTACTCCATTCATTTTCATTGTTTCCTCCTTCTCTAAACGGTGCTGCGGACGTCCTCTCCTGTTGCTGAAGAGATGGCTGTTGTTGCTTGAATTGAGGCGCCGTTTGACCCCATTGAGACCCAGGCCCCATCACCTACAGATACACACAAGGTATCGTGGGGTAAACCCATGGCCACCCAAGTAAAAAACGGTCCTCAGTTAGGCGGCCGGGTTTACCCCACATACATAGGGTACTGTGGGATAAACCCGGACACCTAGAATATCTCCGCAACCATACGACCGATTGAGGCAAGTATTCTACCAATTGATTCCTTGAACTCTCCTCTTTCAAAAGCTACTATGTTCACCATTTGCTGAAGCGGCAAGTTCATAAAAGTTCAGGTGTCCGGGTTTACCCCATAGTACCCTACACTGGGGGTTAGGTACGTGGTAACTTGAGGCGCATTTCCGCCCCTGTTTTCCATTTGCGCCTCAAAATTCAGCTGCCAGAGGCGCAAAATTACCGTATGGTAGATATGAAGAGGTGCCGGAGGGTGGCAGGCAAAGAGGTGAATTTTCCATTTTGCGCCTCAGGTTTTTGTCGGCTACCTAACCCCCTGCGACATACATACATAGATACATACATATGCACTATACATACCTTCGCGGCGTCATCCGGTCCGATATCCGAGTCGTCAGTAGTGGACGGCACTTTCCCGCCCGTTGACGTGGTTCCTTCCGTTGACGAGGTTGCGGTGGCGAGTAGTTTGCGCTGCTGTCGCGAGCGCTCGATGGCCGCCTGTCGCTCCGCGTTCTGCGCCAGTTGCCGCTGCTGCTCCGTCTCCTCAACATCCTTCTCCTTCAGGTACCGCATCTGCATCTGCGGCGGAGGCATCTGCAAATACATGCGTAATTAGGTACCTAAGGTAGGGTACTGTGGGGTAAACCCGGACACGGGAGTAAACCCGGGCGCCAAGTAAATTTCAGCAACCATACCACGACCGATTGCGACAAGTATTCTACCAATCGGTTCCTGGAACTCTCCTCTTTCAAATCAATGAGCTACCATGTTCATCATTTGCTGAAGCGGCAAGTTCAGAAAAGCACAGGTGTCCGGGTTTTCCCCGTGTCCGGCCGGGTTCATCCCACAGTACCCTACAGGTAGCTTGGGTACTATGGGGTAAACCCGGCCATGGGAAAATGCGGAGCTCCAAGGCTGCATAACTCAGCAACCAATGGACTGATTGAGACTAAAGTTCCAGAAGGAAAATTTGCTGGATGTGCCAGGGAATCGAACCCTGGACCTCTCGTGTTCCAGCCGGTCCTTCTTCAAGGAGAGGGCGCATATTTATAATATCGATTCCTTGAATGAACTCTCCTCTTTCTATAAGCTATTTGGTTCATCATTTGCTGAAACAGCAAGTTCACAAGGAGCTTAAGTGGCCGGGGTTTACCAGCGAACTCTTGTGGCCAGACTATGTACTATAACAACTTTGACGAGATATGAGGCTAATGCCGTCACATGGTGTTCGGACTTGCCACCCGCTACCCTATGCTACAACCTTGCCAATATCACAAATAAATTACCATCTGTCCTCTTCTATCCACAGGTGGTGGTGGTGGATACTGATGTGGATGGCGTGCGGCCTGTTGTCGACGATGTTGATACACGCCCGTTTCCTGTGGTGGTGGACGTCCTTGGGGTGCTGGCGGTGGTGGATGATGATATCCTTGCTGCTGTTTCTGCAGTATCTGCCGTGGAACTCCTCTTGCAGGAGGCGGTACAGCTCTGCCTTCTCCTCTGTCATACTCGTAGTCGCCCCTCTGTTGGCGGTAGTCGCTGCGCATAGGAGGCGGCGCACGTCTCTCGTCCATCCGGTGATCGCCATACGATCCTGTGTCTCCAGCATCTTCCTCGTCACTCCAAACCCCGCATTGCCTGAAGAAGTAACGTGCGTTAACACATACCGCGACAAGGCGTCATTGTTGACAACAAGTCGCTCAGCTGTTGTCGGTTTGTAGTCTGTTTGTAGACGAATAATATTAATATATGGGTGGTTGCCGGTTTGTTTGTTGTCATTTCATCAACAAACCGACTACCGACAACAAACTGACAATAAACCGACAACACTCATATATTATTCGTCTACAAACCGACAACAGCTGAGCCTTGTTGTTCACAACAATGACGCCTAAGGCAAGAAGCCCCCGCCTGCCCTTGCCTTGCCCCACATACATATTTCTATGTGAACCTGCCCTGACTATTTTTCTACGTGAATCTGCCTTTCCCTTACTCTTTCCCATATCCTCCGTACTCCCCCTGCATCTGCTGCGGCGGTGCGCATTCCTCAGCTGTACCATACTGCGGCGGCGGTCCTCTGCCCCCTCCGTTTCTCATCATGTGAAGCGGGGGCGGGGGTAAACTGCCTGCTCTCCCGCCTTCATCCGCTTGCATCAAGGAGGGAGGAGGGTATTGCTGCTGAGGGGGTGGTTGTCGACGAAGGAGCTGGGGAGGTGGAGGGGAGGCGGTGTACTGGCCTTGATACGAGGAGCCTCCTTTGCCACCTAAAACATGCGAATACCGTATTTTTGGGTGTATAGCCCCATGGGGCTATACCAAAATCGAGAGGTCTGATGGGGGGTTATACACCAGGGGGGATATACACTGGGCAAAATTTATGTTTTGCCAATGGGGGGTTATACACTGGGGGGGGGGGGGGGGGGCATATACTCAGGGGGATATACACCCAAAAATACGGTATATGAAAGTACGTGCAGCTACAAGAGTGAGCCATATGTCAATGAATGATCGCTAGTATTTGCTTGACAACGCCGGGCCCCTTTTCCCAATGAAGACCAAGGAAAATCTCCGCATTCTTTCAGAGGACCAACTATTCCACAGTACCTCCATCTCATATGTAAGGGTGCTGTGGGACAAACCCGGCCATTGGGAAAATCCGGAGCAACCAATGCAACGACTGAGACTAAACTCTCCTCTTTCAGACAAGCTATTTGGTTCATCATTTGCTGAAACATCAAATTCAAAGACGACCCCATGGCCGGGTTTAGCCCACACTACCCTACAACATACCTGGCATAAGCGGAGGAGGAGCATGAGCTGCTTCCCTGCTGTCTTGGCCATATTGAGGAGGCGGCGCCATCGACGGTGGACCGTGAGGAGGGGGGCCGTGGCCGTAGTGGTGAGGGGGCGACGGACCCCCCCTCTGGCCCGGGGGGTACTGTGCGCCTGGGGGATAGGGCCCAGGATAGCCACCACCACCACCTCCATATGGGGGCCCGGTTGGCGCGGCGGAAGTGTGGTAGTAGGAACCGGCGTTTCCACCTCCTCCAGTGGGGCCTGCAAAAGAGAAAAGAATGTTGTGTAGATGATGTAGTATATGTACGTCCATACGGATTAGGTAATTCAAATACTACTCCTCGTGAAGGGTAGATGCTATGGGCACGAACGTACACCGGGTGGTACGCTTGCATACAACCCGGCTACGTACGGTACATGCCACGTGCGACGTAAGCACATACACATGGCAGTAGATATACGACCCATGTCATACAACCCCCTTGGGGGGGGGGGGGGGGGGGTAGACTTTGCCGCTTATCGGCCATAGCCATGTGTACGGCTTTTCTTGCTTTGTTCTCACTTTCCCATGCCTATTACACAAGAAAGAGGAGCAGGTTGCGCGGATGGACTCGTAAAAACTTCGCTGCACATGCGTGCATACAACCGTACCTCCAGGATACATCGTTCGGGTTTACCCCGTGTCCGAGTTTACCCTACCCCACAGTACCCTACCTAAACCCTTCGCTAAACCTGCACATGCACCATACATCCATACCTCCAGGATACATCCTCTGCGGATACTGCTGCTGATGCTGCATCTGCTGCGAGGGTGGCGGATAGGGTGGAAGGGGCATGTTGCGCGGGTGTGGCGGCTGCTGCAGGTAGTCCCCCGGTGCCTCCGGGGCGGCGCCACCAGTCTCCTCCTCGCCAGCCGACCCGGCGCCGTCGCTCCCACCGCCCGTGGGTCGACCACCCTGACCCTGGTTGTTCGCCGCGCCGCCGCCTCCGCTCTTCCAACTCCCGAACTCTGTACACAGATGTTGCATGGTACGGTGGGTGGTAAAGGTGGGCGCTGCTGATTGTTGAGTTGTTCTATGCTTGCCATTAAAAGCATGGACTTCTGAATGTAAACTACTCCAGGTATTTTTCAAAAGTCCATGTTTTTATGGCAGGCAACCATAGAACTCAATCAGCGCCTGCCAACTCCCGAACTCTGTACACAGATGTTGCATGGTACGGTGGGTGGTAAAGGTGGGCGCTGCTGATTGTTGAGTTCTATGCTTGCCATCAAAAGCATGGACTTCTGAATGTAAACTACTCCAGGTATTTTTCAAAAGTCCATGTTTTTATGGCAGGCAACCATAGAACTCAATCAGCGCCTGGTAAAGGGAAGTTTGTAACACCTAGCCCGAAGCTGCTCGACTCAGTTGCACTTGCACAATTGGTTGACCCACCGTTGCGCAATCTTACCGGTAGGTGCCTCTGATTCTTAGCTTCCTAGCCAGGGGCAAAACCGCCATACATACCACAGGTGGCCGGATTCCCTCATGAGCGGTTTTGCCCCAAGCTACCCTAATCACAGGCTTTACAATACGAATGGTATCATGGGGGAACCCGGCCACTTTATGCAGACAGAGCGCTCTTCTTCAGTACTAGTGGCCAGGTTTACCCCAATGTCGTACCCAAGCTCATAGTGCCGCAAGTCTGTGCGGTCAATAAAAAGCGTGTACGAGCCCAGTGAGGAGGTACAAGAAGAGGGAAAGAAGTTTGAGAAATTGAGTTGTGCAGTCAGATGGGGTCGTGCGCTAAGAGGGGCGTAATCCCTTACTGCGCTGCATGTTCGACTCACGCACTGGCTGCCCAATTTTTCAGACTGCTTCTCTTGTCCTCACATCTCTTAACCTAGCTCATAAGAAGGCTCACTTTGCGGTCTCAAACTGACTCCGGACTCCGTCGGCTTTCCGCCATTGCCGGCCACTGCCAGTGTGGGGAAGTCTTGGGTGGACGAGGAGTAATTGGTCGGCATCCAATGCCGCTTGCCTCCTTCCTCCTGCGCTGCCAACTCCGCGCCTGTCATCGCTGCTTGTGGTGGCGGCGGTGTGAGCACGCCCCTGGCCACAGAATGCGCACCAGTTCCCGCTACTCCCTATGGAAAGAAGGAAGGAACACGCATAGTGTACACGGTGCAAAAGTCTGGCCAGAGCGAGTTCGCTATGGGACTCAAGTCGTCTTGCGTGGTTTGCATGTACTTATGTACAATAGGAGTACACGAAACATGGATAGAAATCTGCGTTGGTGAATCCATGTTACGCAACGCGCCTTGAATGCCATTCCGAACTCTTACCGACCAGACTAAAGTGCACTACACACGTAGCGAGAAAACTCCCGGGGAATTCCCCGTAAGTAAGCGATGAAGCATAGGGAGGCCGGTGAATTCACCGGGAGTCTGAAACTCACCAAGTGTGAACATGAATTTCGCGCGTGGGAGCATGTGAGAATACTCTACACGCAAAACATAGCTCGAAGTTCAAATTCACCGTGAGTTTACTCACCACCTGTATAGCGCACTAGTGTACGTACACAGTGCTAAATATTTGACGCATAATACTGATACTTCCATCCACGTATTGCATGTGCAGTAAGAATAATAACGTACATGCATACAGCAATTAGGTATGTACGAATGGCTGAGGAAATGATCAAAACCGAGAGGGTGAGGACTGCGGGATCTGATCTGATTCAGCATTTTCAAAAGGGAAGTTGTGTGACTGAGCTCATCCAGGTGCGCAGTGTAGTGGTTAGGCCGCTCTACTGGAACCCGAGAGGTTCGGGGTTCGAGTCCTCCCTCGCACATCTGACCATCTTTCCTAACTCGATTACCTTGTGAAGAGCTGCTCTGTTGTGGTGAGTGTTGTCGGTGGTAGTGTCCCATCGCGTAGTAGTGCCTTCGGCTCCGGTTGCTACACTGCTGCTGCTAACATGTGGCGTGGTGGACTCGGTAGAAGTAGTAGTAGTGCCCTCTGCCTTCAGACTGGGCAGGTTGGCGGGTCGGGGCATTCGCCGCACCACCGGCTGCTTGCCCAGCGTCTGCAAGCCATGCCTACCAACGGCCCCGCCGCCTACAAATAAACACAGTACGGGCGCTACGCACGTGTTACGTACTGCGTACGTATGGCAATAGCGTCCGAGGCCAGTACGTAAATCACTTCAAGGCGAGTTTAGCCAAAAGTCCCCGGACCAGTACCTGGTGGGGTGCCAAAGTCCACAGCTGTGTCCGAGAGGGTAGCGGGTTCGATTCTCGTTCGGTCCTATTTCCCCCCCCCCCCCCCTTTCGGGGCCCGGCTATCGCCATACGGAATGCGGCAGGTCACAATCGATTCCTTGAACTTTCCTCTTTCAAATGAGCTATTTGGTTCAATCATTTGCTGAAGCAGCACGTTCAAAGAATCTTAGGCGCCCAGATTTACCCCACAGTACCCTGCAGAGCCCACCCGACCCCTAGGCCAACGTTTACAGCTG